>JAMBLF010001059.1:0-77500 GCA_030578115.1 Leucoptera coffeella
GAAAAATTTAATATGGCCAGTGTTTGGAGAGATATCGGAGGTCTTAGAGGCTCAGACGTGACTCCCTCTCTAATGCTCTCTTGATTCGCGGATCGAGCCAAGGGCGAGGGCCTGCAACAGCGCCCAAGGGCTTAGTACACCTGTGTATACCACCCTAATCCACGGTTAATGGCTCATTCTTAGGCATTAATATAGTTTCATTGTGTACTCGGTACTGATTTAGAAATTTTGACAAATTCAAAAAGGATGTGATTATTTATGAGACAAAGGTTACTAGATAGCTATAGCCTATTTGATGTCAGTGTTTAAAAGGGAGAATGAGTTTTTATGTAATTATTTATGATAACGAGAATGTGAATATATTCAATGAAGCAGAATAGGTATCAACAAGAGGATGAAATAGGGATTAGATATTTCTGTGGACTCTTTTATATGAACACAGGACTGATTTTTAAGTATATTAATGAACACATACTTAAGAACTTTCGCTAAAATCCCCAAGGCATTTGAACACATGACTCTGAAAGATTAAATGGAGCAACACACGAAAGAGAATGGAAGGAACGGCAGCCCTAAAAGGAAAAGTCTCCGAGTGATTAGATTCCGTGCAGCCGGAGCTTCAATTAGCCTCCTGCCTCATCGCGCTCATTGTCTGTGTGGGGGCGCCACTGAGGCCGGTAAAAGGTTCTCCGATCTAATTAAACGACATTTGCGGGGACCTCCCTATGTGGGTCACGTCTGACATCAATCAATGCTGCTTAGCTGTTTGCTCATCTCGCATTTACCTTCCATCGGCCCAATATGTCGGCGGGTTGATTTACAAGTCGAACGGAATCAATAGGTGACCGACTTCACCATTGAATTTTTACAAACTTTAATTACTCAAGCACAGCTTATAAGAGATAAGAAATGCGTGAATAAGACGACAATGTCGTGAAAAATTATTAAAGAATACACACATATCAATTCAGGGTGTATTTAATATAAAAAAGATTGAGAATATAACACATACCATGTTGATCCCCTTAGGGCAAGAAAACGAGGAACCAACAAAACAAAATGTCTTAATCGAGTTTCATTTACCGCGAACTAGACTTCTTTAATTTTTCCGGTTACATGCTATCATTTAGTAGATATGGCACAAAACCTCTATAATTATATTTATCAACGTACATACAAAGACGGATAAAAAGTTTATCCTACTCTGATATAACAATGTATGTATGATATGAACCCACATTAACGACTCGGTGAGATGACATGGCTCTGTCGACTCCCGATAGAATTGGCCAGCCTTGTTGTTTAAGCTCCAGGTGGCTCTAACTGCGAATCAGAGTATAAAAAGGAGCTCGTTGGAAAGCCAATTATCGAGGACATAAAAAGCACACAAAGTGGCTGTCGCTGAATTTAGGAAAAAGTAATTTGGTGGAAAGTGTTGGCGCAGGAAATTAAATTCGCTCAGCGATAAACACGGAAGCGGAAGGCGTGGGGCGAAACAAAATGGATTCCGCGACATCCGGTGACGCTCCATGATACTACTCCGATTCCAGTCATTAGTCAGCGGAGGGAAAAATCCTGATTGTTCCTACATCAAGCACTGCAGGGGTATTGAGGAAACATGGATGATAACAGAAAACGTACTAATGGACAATAGCTGCTATCATTGAACCGAATTTGGCTGGTTAGGATCAGGATAAACCTTTGTGATATGGAATCAACCTTGTACGGATGTCTGTAAATTTATATATCTCCCGGTATGAACTTTTCACCGTCCAATCTTCCTGTCTTTTCCTATTTTATAACAAGACAAATCACACACCAAATATGGAAGACTTTGCTGATCCTAAATATGCTTCAGTACGAAGCAATCCAAGTTAGCTATTTGATGGCAACCCGACCAATCGTATTCTACTAGATCACTCAGCAAAGACAACCAATAACAATAATATCCCGAACAACCGATACAGAGCGCATTCTCAATTAGATTCCGTACGAAACCGATCCTTATGCGGGAAGCAATAGGGCGGTAATAAAAGTCGTCTGCTCAGCTGTAGCACAAGATTGTTTCCCTGTTCCGGCGCGATACTCGCTCGGAATACTCGAGCTCCCTCGAGGTGAAGCGCCCCTTCGCCACTAAATCACATCCGAAGCGACTCCTTTGTGCTGCCCCTGAGCACCGCACCCAGCCGCCGCGTGCTTCGCCCTTTCACACATCACACTTTGATTATTGAAATTGTGTTAATATGGTGATGACAAGGGACTTTAAGTAGTCAATAAGTTCGGTTTAGTGTTGATTATCGGATTTAAATATTAATTTACAATCCAGTGTCTTCTACATGAAAAGAGGAGGCTTCCTACCTGGGCAGGTGTTCATCCAGGCTTATGGCCTGAGTTGGAAATTTGTTTATATCTTGTTTCCGTTAAATATTTTAACTGCGCATTCTAGGATACTGATTTTTGTAATTATTTTTTTTCTTGTTTTGTCATCTGTGATATTTATGTTAAACTAATTGTAATTTAAGCTTTTCAACCGTGTCTATTACTGATATCTTTGATATATTTTAAAATAGTTAAAATCTCGATAGCAAGTTCTATTTAATGTCGACAATCATGGATAACGTTATAACTTATAACAGATATGACAAATGTTCTAACTAATAAATCTTATATTTTTTATATATCACTATAAAATTGACTTTAAAATAACTTATTAATATGGTGAGTGGTTGTCAGGCACCCTCACGTTTGATCAAAAGGAGTTGGCGTCGGAGGGCCCGTGGCGGAGGGCCACTGCCGCAGACAGGCTCATTCGCTAATATTGCATTTTAATTACCTCCGCAACCTATAGCTTCATGAACCAATTCTCAACGTCTCTCTAAATAAGGAGAGAAACACTAGTTGATTTCTACAAATTATAGCTGGATAATGGCATCGGAATTGGCAAGCAAGTTTTTCGTGTCAAAATTGGATTGCTAATATAAAGTAAGATACGCTCTTGATCTTTTAATAAAACTTTTATACTAAATATAATATTTATTTTCATTCTAAATACATGAATAAAATATCGGTTCAATTGTTTTTTTGTTTTAGCCTCTGTATATAAATAGTACATTATTATTATTTTTTACATATTTATTCAGTCTACATAACAAGTGCTGTACACGACTGCATGTATGTTTATATTTTACGTTTGCCACAGATAGAGATGAGGGACGTATCTTCGTTATCCAGGAGAGGCGGGCTGTTGCTCTTGGCTCCGGTTTATTTGTTTTTAATGGTCTTCGCTGGGGAGAAATATGGAAGCAATTATGTTTATGGAGCGAATGACTCCCCTCGGCCGCCGCGGGTGCCTCATTCGGTGGGCTTACTGTCTGAGTGTCAATGCACATACTGATATTCGTCAGGTTGGGTGTTATGAGTTATATTTTATATAAACTAAGTACCAACAACTCACTACATGTACATCTTAATAAGCATGTTATGTTGCATAGTATCTGTAGTGTTAGAAATACCCGGTATTAAAAGTCGATAGCAAGTTTAAGTCAGGAGTAGTTTATTAATTAACGTAAAGGAACATTATGATGGAGGAGGAACCTAAAGTTACTGGCATAACTTCAAATGCAATTGGACGGTATAATTTACTTTCCCAAGCGGCTATTATGTTTGAACCAATATTTTAATTTTGTGATTCTAAGCCAATTTCAGATATGCGAAGTTGAAGTTAGAAACACTTCTGCTAATGAATGGGGTATACTATTCGAACCTACACTACAAAGGGTGTATTGTTAAACAATGCGTTTTCATTCCCTAAACGAGAGGCTGTAAGGGCGGTGCTCAGTGAGGCACCTGCCTCAACAGTGGGACAAAGCCACCTCCGCCGGAGCAGACTGAGCCCTGCCTTAAGGGGAATATCCCTTGTCACACTTCAATCAGAATCAAACAAAACTTTTATTTTCATCTACTTTGAATCCAAATTAATGGCTAATTGATTTGGAAAGTTTCTTCAAAGGTTTTGATTTATTGTTGTATGTGAACAGTTTATCTTGATTAACTTTAGTATGGGGGATTAGTGCATGCATAGAAACATACCTACAGGTGGTACTCAATTTGAACATTGATATATCATAAATGCTCCCCTTTTTGAAATCTCCTAGAGCAAGGTGGCTATTCAACCCTTTAATTTGTTTTAGCTACTCCGCGACTACGTGTCCTGTGCTAGTATGGGACGTAAAAATATGTGCTAACTGCCGATCATTGCGGCATGCACTACGACTATGGACAAATGGAACTTATTGGGCGGTAGGAGATATTAGTCCAACCTGAAAGGGATTAAAGGACGCAAATGTATGTATATGTACATACACATACATTAAGAAGATAACCGATCTAATCATAGCTATTTTCCTTTTCACCAAGATATACACAGATGGATATTACAAAAACGGTAGCAAAGTGAGGGCCGACCCTCTGGATCAGCTGCAGGTGAGACGCGGAACTTATCGGCTGAGTTATAGGCGTGGAGCCCCTCGCCATAAATCGAGGGATAAGGCGCGCCACGGGGACTCAATAGGCGACTGCCAACGCAGAGCATAGGTGTCGCCCTCACTGCAAACTACTCTCCGTGCATTTAGTTGCCTTTTAACAACTAAATTAATTAACCCAACGTGCCAATAAGATAAATGTTATGAAAGAAACCTAAATATTTAGATTTAAGAGTATATTGCGACTAAAAATAGAAGGTTCATTGAAAGTACTAGTAATCGCTCAGAATGCTTCAAGCCTTATAATGGATTTTAACGAAGCGTCAATGATTTGCCAGGATCAGAAAAATGGGGATCCGTGATATTTGGAGAGACAAAGGGATGGTAAATGTAAAGATTGTTATATAAGTCCCATTAGTTATTAATCATGAGTATAAATCGCGAAACTCTTAAAACTGTAAAGATTATTCTTAAATAGAAGTGGCAAAAAGCAAAGCAGACGATACATTGGGCCTCAGCTCGCGGCGCTTATCTCCGAGTGGTGTTTGCCCATCTCTGTTTGCGTAGGACGGCATTAGCCATTGATTCCTCTCCGCCGCCCAACGATACGTGGGCTCCTATCCGCACTGGGTTCCTGTCTTTCACTTTGCAACCTCGAAGTATATTCATTTATTTCAAGGGGCATGGAGGTGTACGTTTACGAATTTAAATATAAATTACTATTTTAAGGACTATATATATTTGTATGGTACATACATGTAAACAATTGCTCGAATGTGTATTTTCAATCAGATTTTATATTTGATATTTGTGACACCTGCCTCTCCTCTGTTTTAAGGAATTTAGTGGCTGCCATATATTTGAGTTTGTAACAAAAATATTATGATGACTGCTTATTTTACAATGATTTCACTTCAATATAAAATCGCCAAAATAGATGTCCTCCTAATATATTAGATGCACATTTTAAAAATGATCGAGACGATATGAAAGATGCAAATGGAGGGAAGGAGGCGCTCGCAGGCATTTGCGCCCAAATGCCAAACAGCGTGTAAGGCTCATTGCGCTCGTCAACAAGAGCCGCGATTACCATCCGCCTCATAAATTTGCAAACTCAACTCCAACCTGAACTAATACCTTCAAAAACTCACCAGAACTATTCTAGAGGGTCGTCCCAAGTTCACTAGTCACTGATTCCTCACAAATGCACCAGAACACAACAATAACACTAGCGAAGAACACGCGCACTGGCGGCGGCCGCGTAGGGCGGCGGCGTCAGGCTGGGCGGGCGGCGGAAGGCTCACTGCGCTGCGAAAGTGAAAGCCTCCCCGCGCCCCCGCCGCCCCAGCCCATTCACGGCCCACGGGCGCACATGCTACGACACCGCCCAGGGAAAGTCTTACTTGAAGGCGCACTTTTGGAATGACATAAATCACGCATCTATTGTTATTAAACTGAATCAAATATACTATTTTGTTTCTTTTCTATATCTATAGATAGATTTTTTATTAAATAAATATAACAAAAGATACTGTAGCCTATTGGACAAGAACTCCGATTTCTTATACGAGGTCCTAAGTTCAAATCACGGCTCTGGCATTTACCAATGAAAAAAATTTATAGTGTATTTCATTTACGTACATAATAAGTAGTAGCTAAAATATAACAGTGAGGTAAAACATTGTGAGGAACCCTACTTTAGGATAGGTAATAGTTAGTGCCTGTATACGGCGATACAATTCACAACTGACCGTTATAGGTGGGAGTTGTCTATCTAGTGAAACACGATCTTTGAGTGGCTCCTACTTAACATGCTGCCTAAAATTTCAGAGATGAGCACTGAAGACTCTGACGTCCCCGTCATATTAAAACAAGCAGTCCATTTTAATTTTTGATTGTAAAATAAACGAAAAAGAACGTGACATTTTTCTACAGGACGTACAGGGACAAATAATTATTTTCAGTTTTTAGTGCATAATATACTAAGTTCTAGTTTTAGTGTCCCTAGTAGTAATAGGTTTCTTAGCTTTTTCATACATATTACCGAGATAAGTAATGTAACTACTTCATTTGGCAGGATGTAAATGATTTGTTTATTGTTAAATGTTTTGTTTTATGTTTAAATTCATCGTAGGCCGGACTTAATCTTTCGATGTATGCCTAAAAAAAGAATTATTATTTATTATTAAAAATAAAGAATTAAAAAAAAGCCGCTGTTATATAGAAATAAATTTGAGACACTTAAACCGTGTAACTATGCATAGCCTCGTATACATAGGTTCGTTGGCTGGGCGTCGCCCCTTCGTCTGCATCTGTGCCCTGGGCGCCCCTGCCCCGACCTTCGACACACGGATGCAGACGCAATGGAGTCTACATACTATCGTACTAAATATATTAAAATGAGACCATTGCGGTTTTGTATGTATTTCAGAATAAATATTTGTATTTATGACGAAAAATATCTATTGAATTGATTCGAATTTTAGTGTTTTCCAAATAGATTTATGCATTTAACGCTCTTTGATATTTACTCCTTTATTCATCATGGAATACTGTGACAACGATTGAGAGAAGTGTTCGCTAGAGCAGACATGTATAGAGGTGTGCGCCGCCGTGATTAATGGGCGGCGGAAGGCTAATGGAGCGGAAGGGCCACCTGACGCGGACTCCGCACACAATGCACTGCCATTACATGGGCATTCAATAGAACGCGCGAATTACAGGGCACCGGCCCTTAATGGAACCAAGCATTTCGATGGAACGCTGACGTACCTGATAATGTCTTATCTTGAATAAATCGCACACACTCTTCACCACAGAGCTAAGAACCGCTTACATTTGGTAAATACTAATACGATAATATTCAGCAACAGGTACAGTGAATTCGTGAGCTAGCTGTCTCAATGCAGCCTAAATTGCCACTTAGGTCTGAATCTCAAACTAAAACTGCATTAACAGTAAAACACAGTGACATGACATGGGTACGTAATTGTTTTGAAATGAAAATTAGCTATCATTATGAGCTACAATAGAGTTAATGAAATCATGCACCCAATCCCAGAGCCAACATGCAAATCCATAACCCACCCTCCGTGCAACACCATTGAAATAAACTGTGCATAATTTGTGTGTGTTTTTTGATTTTTAGAAGATTTATTTAAGTATTTACTTAATTATGTAGCGTTTAATTAAACTATATACTTATATTATATGTTATGTATATAGAGCTAACGTTTCAGTATAGAATAAAAGACTGTGTATTACTTTATTAATTACGAAGGCGCTCCTTGTTTTGGTACTAGCAATGGGGTTGCCAACAAATGGATATTGTGCCTAGTGTTGCCAAGGCCCAGTTCCAAGGGAAAGTAGGCTTCAGGAATGAGTGGGGCTCCTTTGAGGCCTCCGCAGGCGTAGCACGCGCTCCGTGCCACCTGCCCCATTGAACGGCTCAGTGGGGCACGACTATCAATTAGATACCTTTTTTAATGGAACCGTTTGATGAATTTATACATACATACGTTCACATCATACCCTTCGCGCGGAAGGCATAGACAAATTTTATTTTTTTTAATCCTGAAAATCACTTTCGTTTCATTGACATCCATACACACCTTCTATTAAATATATACGGGCAGTAAAACAACATTATAAATATAAACTTTACATCGATTGCAAGTAATAACACCGTATCACAAGCAAAATTCAAGAAATTAGGAAATCATATATAAACCATCTTCATCCAAACAATATGTAAATTGTATGATGTAGTAGATAATGAATATGGCTTAGGATACATGCTAGTCCTAGAAAAGTAGGCAACGGGGCTTTCTGACTAATAAGTTGGCTTCAAGAGGCTCTCACGGAGATGGCAAACAAGGCCATATCACTGATTGAAAGCACGAATGCTAAGCGAAAATATGGAGTAACCCTAGATGAAACAACCTAGACGCGATCAAATATAAAACTGTTTCATAATATCACTAATAAAACTATAATTTGATAATATCGTGCAGGGTTAAAAATGTTAATAGAGTGAAGTGTGTGCAAAGTTAAGTGTCATGCTGTATAGTATATTAGTTCTATCTTCTTGGAATCAGAATAAAACGAGCTGTTAGTACACAACCATTTATTACATACATTAGGAAGAGCATAAATATATATTAGCACCGTGTATTGCACGTTTCTATCACAACCGATTCTCAAGGGGTGCAAGCAGAGGCCAACCACCAGCATTTGATACTAGGGCGAGCTATAGAATTGTCCATTGACATAGAGTTTATTAACATTAAGGAAAAAGCGTATTAAGAGTCACACCAAATCCAAGTACTTTAATCTTGAATTCGGCAAATTCAAGTACCCAGGACAGTTCTATAGCTTCTTTGTAATCTTAAGTACCAGATATTACCGCATATAAATAAATAAACTACGTAATAAGTTAGCGAAGTAATACAGTGCATTGAACACACGACTATTCTAGAATACTCTTTTACTAACAGTGTTAACTATGAGGCAGTTTTTGTTATTAGGAGTCGTTGTGATGTTTCAATAAATACACTAATAAGAAAATGTTGTTATGCCTTAAGGAAAGCTACAGTAGGTGGTAAAATTGTTATAGGAATTAAATTGTTAAACTATTGTTATGTTGTAATAACACAGATATAGTTGAAGATGCAAGACATCAGGCCAGAAATATAAAATAGAATAAACTTATATCATAATTTACTCGTCAGCTTACATTTTCAATCGATTTCTTTCTATTTATCGTAATATTGCACTACACAAATAATATTCTTCAATTACGACGGTAAACCAGCATAATCCATATTACAAGTATTTAGAAATATAAAGCAAATCATCCTTCCCCATCTGCCACCTACGTCACCAGAACATTCTATTTAGACAGAATTATATTAAGGACAATGATTAGTATGTTTATCCGACTCATTAAGGGCTACCGCGTCTACAAGTTCCTAATTATATCGCGCTACTTAAGCAAACCTAAAACTCCTACTATTTGGCTGTTTAAGTGGTAACAGTGGGGCGCTAGACGATGGTGGCCCAGTGCGTGCAGGGGTGCACCTCGCAGGCCACGGCCAGGTGCCTCCGCAGCCCCTTACGCAGCCCCCGCAGGAAGTGAAAGCACTCACCGCTGTCGACGCCCTTGCGGCCCTCGCTCTCCGGGGACTCCCTCACTGGAGTGGAACTCTCTCGGAGGGGAGTGGAGGAGTGGATGGACGGGGAGCTCTTCCTCGCCTCGGGGGCGCAGAGGGCGAGCGGCCTCTGGGACAGGCGCTCCCACTCCCTCTGCAGGGCGGGCAGCGCTGAGGGCACCTGGCCACTGACCTCCGCCGTCTCTGTCAGCACGATCAGCTCGCACTCCATCTGCTTCAGCTCCTCCTGGAGACGCAATAAATAAATATATTATGTGCATTTATATCCCGTGCTAAGAGGTAAATATAACGCCAACAAGCATGGCATGTCGCATTGCGGAATAAATTTATTGGGAAATACTATCTCGTTTCAACAGTAATTCATATCCACACCATTATAATCCTGATACTGACACGTAAAGAAAATGCCACAATCTTAGGAAAAGTCATAAATTCTACAATGGTCTCAAACCCGTATAACTGATAATAATAATAATATTTGGACATGATTACAACAATTGAACAACCCCCCTGGTAAGTACATTTAAGACTTGTGTTAAGGGTACTAGTCAACGTAAATTTAAGAAATATATACAGATTATATATAGATAAATACAAATATATCATATATAAGACCAGACTGGAAAGCAGAAGAAAAGCGAAGATCTTAACTTAACTCTGCTTCCACCGGGAATCGAACCCGGGACCTCACGATTAGCGTTCAGGCGGCTAACCGATCGCACTACGGAGGTCATCAAAAACTACTGATGAGAGTACTCCCCATGCCACAGTGGAGGCACTGACCTGCAGCAGCATCTGGTCGTGCTCGGGGTCCTTGTGCAGCTCCTCCGCCTTGCGCAGCCGCGCGCCCAGCCGCTCCACGCGCCACTGCAACCACCACACAGACATTCAGCGTGCTCATATAGCATGCACTACATAAGGATATGGTGAGAGAACAAATCGTGAGGGAACCTCCCTATTAAGCAGATGGTCAGCACCAATCATGATAAATGGTACCTGTCGGCTATTACAAACACTGACTATTCGCTTTTCTTCGGAATTGGTGAATTTCCTCACGTTGAATTCCCTTAATGTAGCTGATGCATTTAGTAAATTAACAATCTATATTAATTAACTTCAATTTATATTCCAAAAAAGCAACCGTGTATCGATTTACTACGGTTACAGACATCCTTTTGGACATTAGGTATTTGCATCTATGAATATATTCCGAAGCGGTTTGAATAAAATGCCCGTAGCGCTGAAACAATGTGCCCGTGCTTAGGCTGCGCGTAGCTGTCGCCGGCAGAGGGCGCCTTGTTTATGGCCACTCGCCCGCCCAGTGCTCCAAGCGACCCACCGAACAGTTCAACGAAACTAATAGCCCTAGTGTGGACGGGAACTATGTTTGATGTTCTAACCATCCCCAAAAGTGCAAAGGGACGTGAATGTGTGTACTGTACATATTCTTAAATTTTGTTAGTAGCCCATTAATATTTTATCAAACTTATAATTTTCGTTTATCGTTCATTACAATAATAAAAACAGGAAAAATTACATGGTTATCAAACGAGAAAATCATTTAGATAAATCTAAGAAATTTCTTCTCCATCATTATTATTTATATATATAATAATGATTATATTATATATATAATCATTATTATATATATAAAGACGTAGAATAAAGGAACAATTCAATATTTTATGTGAACTTGTGACTGATGTTGATAAAAAAATGACAATCATATATTACCATAAAGACCGCTCTTTGATTCATGTCTTAACAAAAACCACAAAAAACGACAACTACCGTCTACACCACAGCACTTCACAAAAAATCACTCGGATCATAGGGCTATTGCACGTCACCGTGAGACTAGATAAGACGGGCACTGCGGGCGAAGGGACCGGCGACGCTTACGCCCTTCCGGCAGCCAACAGCAAACAACCGGCGCTTCACGGGACCAAAATAGCTGCCTCTCCCCCGGCCCCTGCGCGGCACCATCAGATTAATATCCCTCCGCTGACAGATTCAAATATAGAAAGGACTATCCACCTATGCGACGTCCGCGCGTACCTACGAGCATATCTGAGAACCCACATTGACTTTGTTAACATAATCTAACGTAACAGGTGATATGCGTCACCGCTTACAAGTATTGACTATTATTTATTTCGGGATATGGGTAGGTTCTTCACGATGTTTTCGCTCTCTGTATAGCAGCATTTCGCTTATCTATGTATATTTTATTACGAAAACGCAGTGATTCTCAATGCTGTGTTTAATTCCGGAATCGACTGATTGAAATGTGAGCTTATAAATGATATAATCATATGCACAACCGTGATCGCGTTGTAAAAGCCTATTAAGATAACAGACGTAGCCAGGAGCTATTTTGGCAACAGATTAGATACTTGTCACCAAAATTCTACATGACCATTCATATTGTGTCTACGAATTATATATTAACGAAGAAAGCTTAAAATCTTTTTGGGCTTCTATCCATTCCAAATATGATGAAAGAACGTGAAGTATATATATTCAAGTCCTTTAATCCCGTTAAGGATGGGCAGAAGCTCGTAAACACCTTCTCATTGGCCACTTTCAGCATGAATATATTGAGAGTCTGATGTCCTTGAAACATTGACGACAGGTAGCTAGCCCATCGTGTGATAATATCAATTTACTCCTACTCCCTTAGTCTCATCCTATGACATGTCTGGAAGACCTACAGCTAGTTATCATTTCTTTTTTTTTTTGTAAGTCTCATCAAGTGATATGATCCTGCTGAGAATGGAAATATCATGAACTTAACCATCATTGACTTCGAAAAATATTTTCTTTTTTGAATAGTAACTTCACAGTGGCATATGCGAGGCATAAAAACTGTGTACAACTGCAATGCTTTAGTCTTTTTAGGTGCGAGACGCTTCGTGCGAGGCGAAATCTGTTCGCAATAAGAGCACTCCACTTCCCTATAGGGCATATGAAGCCGCGGCAGACTAGACGCCGGCATGAGGAAGTGTCCGCGCCAACACAATAAGCACAAGAGCACACTTAATCTCAAGGGACCTTATGCCCTCCGCAAAAGGCATATAATCCAACGAGCAAGCAGATAAACCCCACCAATATAACTTGAGCTCTGTTTACTATCGAGTGGCGAATACCGCAGAGACACCGATGTCGTAACACTTGCAAATGGTGAATTAGTGAGCTTCAATACGATGCTATTTCTGTCTCTATGGAAACGCGTCTCTGAACGAAATTACTCCATTTGTGTTGTCATACCAGTTCTCCACTGTTTACATACTATATACAAAACATGAGCATTTTCGACCTAGTAATCTTGCGGTGTAGTCAGATGTTCAAGACCAAACTGTGGTATTGATAATTCTATGCCACCTAATACGGATATAATAAACAAATAAGTGATAATTTAACGACAGTTAATAAACCATGTCATCATATACAAACACTTAGAGTGGTCACTTAAAATAACATTATAAAAAAGATATAAAAAAGAAGAAATTCGACGTAGCTCAGTTGTTTGGGGCTTGGCTCTGTATCTCGAGGGTACAGGGTTCTAATCCCGCTTGAGTTTTCTCTTCATCGTTTCTCTCTTCACAGATGCTCGTGATTTCATTTGGGCAAATAGTTCAACTTATTGTCAAGTAGGTATGGTAAGTGCGTCAATAGTATTTAAGAATACACAGCTTATGTTTGGGTCCGTTTTAGGGTGCATGATATTCACCATGCTGATTTTGTGATGTATTTTGCAATTGTGTTATGTCTTACGCTAAAAATGAAACATAGAGTAGCGATACTCGCCTTGAGCTGCGCCGCGGCCTGGCTCTTCTCCTCCTCGGACGAAGGGGGCTTCTCGCTGCGGACGAACGACGCCAGTCAACACTCAGCACATTACATACAGACATATATATTGTGTACGAAGGGGATTTATTTAACTAATTACTACTACGCAAGGTATTTAAATTCTGTCGATGCCAACATAATTGACCAAATATATTAGTCGCTTTTTATCATATTTACACAAATTTCTCATATAATTGATGAAGATGACAATTTTAGTGAATAACACCATAAGAACGATAATGATTCATGTATCATTTCGGTTTTAAGAGGCACTAGCTGTATTTAGGTTGTTAAACAACATGTATCAATATAATATATATGTATACATAGGTTACCTGCGCAGAGCCAGGCGCTGCTGCATGGCGATCCAGCGGTGGTGCAGCGTGTTGAGGTGCGCGCGCACCTGCTGCGCCAGGCGGCCTGCACATGCGCCGCACACGCGCCGGGCACTGCCGCGCACGCCGCCCAGCCGGGACCAGCGGCCGCGCGCCTAAGCACAATGCATAATATATCAAATATTTATAACGTCATAAGTCCACGTCCTTACGTATAGCTAGACACGTCAAGGGTTTGATTTACAACGTTCCAAATCAAGGTATACCAGGGTATTAACATGTGGGTACTCCGAGTAACTCACACTCGTGTCAAGATTGGGTATGAGCTGAGTAGTAAGAAGTTCAACCGGTTCGTCCGTGGGATAATGGACCAAAAGCATTAGTGACTGTGACCCACCTGTTCGTGCAGTTGCTCGAGCGCCTGTCGGTGCGCGGGGGAGTGCGCGGCGGAGTGCGCGGGGGGCAGCGCCTTTTCCGCCTCGTCCAGCCACGCGCCCAGCGCCTCCAGCTCCGCGTACAGCTGCCGCCACTCCTCCTCGCAGCGGCGCCACCTGCCACCCACGACAACCGCCCAACGTTAATGACGACCACCACGTACGGATCATTGTACACAAACCATGTTAGTTGGAATGCACATAGAATCGTCATTTAACCTAACCTTTTCATTACGGCCTATCGTAGGACCCATCATGGGAGCCAAAGCCACTGAACCTATCACGAAATATCGATAACCTGAATAGCTTGTCACATGGTACGACATCAGTGCTTGTAAAAGGCCACACGGTTAACCATCTCTCACGTTGGGTGCAAATTAACAGGTTAACATATGAATACGAGATGGCCATTGAATAACGACTCCACATATCAGACATGAACAGTTGTCCCTCTGATTGCCCCGCAAAGGTTAATGGTTGTGAGTGTTCATATAGTGCTTAAGACTGACTTGTCGTGTCTCTCGTCGGCGTCCTTCCTTAGCTCCTCCCAGCGCTGGCTGAGGGCAGCCTTGAGCCGGCGGGCGCGTGCGCAGCGGGGCCCCCGCGCAGACAGCTGCTGCAGCGCCTCACCCACGGCAGGCTCCAGCTCCGATATCGCTTCTTGCAGTTGCTGCAAATAACATATCATTATATAAAACATAATCATATGTTTAACAATAGGCTCTATTATTAATTAACACCAACAAGAGTTTGACAATAGATGGCGCTAGTAAAACGCGCAGCAGATGGAGTGGCGTACCTTGATGGCGTCCTCCTGCATGGGGAAGAGGTCGAAGTCGTTGCCCTGCAGGGGGGGCTGCTGCAGCTGCAGCGCCAGGGAGGCCGCCCGCCTGCGCTGCGCCGCGCTCACCTGCCAGCAGTCCTCGCCCTCCTTCCGCGCGGCGCACTCGTCGCACTGCACCCGCCGCAACCAACAGACATACCATGTTATATGTGGCAACGGAAAGGAATAGCACTTTATAAACAGGAAATGGATCATTTAAATTATATGCTCTGTGGTGCGAAAATATGAAATTGCCGTTGTAGCTTGCATATCGTAGACGACCAATGGAATATTGGAGAATGGAACTTATTCCTTGAGCTCAACCCCGATTGTAATATTAAAGGACACCGTAGAGTTTATGCATCTACCCGAAGGTATCACTGTATGTTCGAATCTGTATATTGAAATGTGCATATTATCTTATGGGAGAGAATATTGAGTGTGACTGACCAAGTCGGCGGCTGTTGGCGCGGGCGGGCAGTCGTCCAGCGCCTGCCGCTGCTGCTCTTCGAGGAAGCGCACCGAGTGCTCCGGCGCCTCCACGCCCTGCGCGCGCAGCTCAGCGCACAACTCCTGCGCGCGCAGCAGCTCCACCTCGCGCGATAGCACCTGCTCCTGCGCACGCCACCACACGTTGTACAACATATACGTGCAAATGGCGACACAGATCACCTCTTGGCACCATAGCTGATTAGTATCTAGTTAAACACAAGGACTACTGGACGTAACAGCGTTTGTACATAAACAACATTATCAATATAAAATGCGACATATTTAAATTATTACTACATTTTAACTCCCAATCGTTATAAACAGACAATGCAACGAAAGTGGTTTACCACGATCGAACCCATAAGGATCCATGATAATTATCCGCCTGCCCCTATAGGGAAACAGTGACGTATGTATGTATTACCCTGGTGGTGGCGATGTTCCCGTGCAGCGCGGCCACGATGCGCGCCAGCTCCTGCAGCTGCGCCTCCGCGCGGTCTGCGCATGCGCGCCGCCGCCCGCTCTCGCTCATCACCAGCGACCACGCGTCGCGCAGCACGTCCTGCAACGCACATCGTCACTGCACACTATTTCGATAGTTTTATTACTACTTGTATTGCGATTTAAGCGCTTCCTTTATGAGACACTTAGTATGTACTTACAATATATTTAATAATAATATAAGGTACATTATTACACCAATTAACTAGCTCCTAAATAACTTCAGTGTATGCTCCGGTAAATGGTACTAGTGAGCGCATATTTACGTAATAATTATGTACTCATTATAGGTAATTACATACATATATAGCATATATAATTAACAACTAGACTGGATATCAGAAGTAAGGCGTAGTTCTTAACCCTGCATCACCGGGAATCAAACCCGGGAACTTTCGATTAGGGTTTGTATGTGGTTAACGTTCGCGTTAATTAACCGAGGTGATAACTATAGTATAAAATTATGTTAAAACAGTGTTGTTAACAAAATGAAGCTATCATCGATAGTAAAGGCAGGTGACGCCGAGCACTGACCAGCCAGTAGACCTGCAGGTGGTGCGCCAGCAGCGTGCTCCTGGCGTGCGTGCGGTACACGAGCGAGTCCCCGCGCGCGATCAGCTCCGCCGCCGCCGCCGCCGCCACGCCGCGCTCGCGCTTCACCACCTGAGCACACAACGGACACAATACACTTGGCGTTCACTCCCTTGCAGTGTTCAAGGGTCAAGTATCCGACACTGCAACCAGTGCTTATAGGACTACCAAAAACCCTCATGTTAATCAGATAGTTAGTACATAACGTGACAGGTAGTATCCGTGGCACCACTTACAAGCATTGAACTAACAACAGTTCAATATATGCGTAACTCTGCTGTACTTTTTTTTACCTCTCGAGTAATCTAGAACTTTGGCTACATGATAGTCACTCTTAGCTTCCAGGTTTTCATATGAATATGGAAAATTGCCGACAGGTATAGTCCTTCACAGAATATATTCCCTAGATCCTAAGTTCATTGTATACCTATTGCAGCAGAGATGGATGGCAGCTAGTAAGCATTCCAGGAGCTGTTATGCATGGTAACAATAAGCGGGGGGTGGTACCTCGAGGCGCTTGTTGGGGTCGGGCTCGTGCGCGAGGCGGCGCAGGTGGCGCAGCGTGGCCTGCAGCTGCCGGTAGGCCAGAGCGGCGGCGCACGCCCACTCGCACGTCTCCTCGTCGCACGCGCCCACGAACAGCACGCGCAGCTCCTCCGCCGCGCCCTCGCCCTGACAACACCAACACAACGCAACTATTATTCAACGTAATGTCAGAGGGTATCTACCATACTCTAGATTTATATCCGGCTTAGCTAAGCAATGTTTTGAGTATTAGGATTATATCCAACTCTTGCTTCCTGAAGCTTTCGACAACGCAAGTTTCTATAGTCTGTCTACACATGTTGACGATTTGTCGTCGTTTGTGGTGCAACCAATGATTGAGGTCTAATGACAATATCTCAATAATACTAAAACTGCTGGGATACGTACCGTGGGGTCGTCGCTCCCGATGGAATGTGTTTCGGCTGAGTCCTCCCTCTCTTGGGAGCCCTCTCGCTCCTCCGTGGCCTCTGGCGGCTGCTCCTCCGCTTCCATTCGGACAGTCACCTCCTGGTGCGTGTCGTTCGGCCCTTGGCTTGTCTCCACATCTCCGTTCTTTTCCTGTAATAACAAATGTATGCAAATGATTAATGAATTGCCTAATGGTACACCGTGCAAATGTACCACTGCAAGGGCCTTGTGAATGTGCTCACCGCGTCTGTTGGCAGCGACTCGTGTGAGCTCTTGTCGCTCATCTTGGGCGACATGGCGACCACCTGCGCCGACGAGGGCTTGAGCGGCGTCGACGCGCTCAGCGGCGCCTTCTCCGCCAGCTCACACTCCTGCAACAGCGCAGCGCAAAGGTTTGAACTAACATACCGCGTAACGAAACATCCAGTGGGTCATATTCTGTTCATACACTCTGGGGTAATAAGCTGAAAAATATAGCGGGGTGGCGTTCAGAGGTCGCGGCGCATGGGGCGGGGGCAATACCTGCACGGGCTCCTCGATCTCGGAGTAGATGCCCTCCTCGTCGGGCGGCAGCACGTCGGGCGTCATGCGGTCGAGGCGGCGCACCTCCACCACGAAGGTGCTGCCTTCCTCGAGCGAGGGGATCCGCCCCTGGCGCAGCGCCACCGCCTGGCACTCGCCCTCGCTGCCGCTCTCCGCCGAGGGGGACTCCTTGGTGGGCGTGTGGCTGCGCGCGCGCACCCCCCGCCGGATGGGCGCGGGGCTGTTCACCGCGAGGGGGATCCGGGAGCGCTTGGGGTCCGCGGCCGCCTCCCCCGTGGGGCTCTCGGTGCGTCGCTTCGCGGTGTCGCCGACCGCCTCGTGCTCGGAGGGCGGCTCCCTCTCACTCTGCAACCATAACTCTCTCCTTAGCGGGGAGCGCGTCGGCCGCGTATGTACACCGTTAGTTGCGTGGATGCGAGTGGAAGCCACCGGCGCCTTCGCGCTGTGTGAGGTTAATCCCAGCCGGTGCCGGATGATGCCGATTCCGTAGCGGTGTTCACCGGCAGGGAGCGATGGGAGGTGCGTCGGGCAAGCGCAGACGTGGGCTCCTCCGCCGCCGCCATCCGCATGGGCGGAAGGCGCAGGGCGATGGGCGCACGTCCAAGGATCCGAGACATCCTCTGCCAAACCAAGCGAGAGAGCAAGCGGGGGCAAACCAACACACCAGGGCAATGAAGCGAAACTCGACTCTTTCGGAAGCCGCATGATTTCCACCACTCTACATGTACATGAATCCAAAACCTCATGAAAGTTGACCCCTCGTGAATGCGTTAACTTCTCGTTAAATTGTTATTTGGTATTTCCATTTAAAGATGGGTTTGGTAAGTACAAATTCAAAAATGTATAAACTATGTACATGACACAAACTGTTTTACAAATGCAAGGCGTTAATAAGTTAATTAAAGTTAGTCCATCAGGTTGATATAATTTAACACTTCCTCAATATAAACATTTTTAATTTTTAAATAAATAAAATTACTGTTATTAATATCATCGTTTATAACACATAGCTAAAAGAAAATAAATAATTAAACATAAATTTCCAATGATTTGAACCAATAAAATTGGACACACTTTAACAATTAGAATTCAATGCCTTATTGAATAGATCAGAAAGTGCATCTATGAAATCAAATGTGTTTGTTAGGACCCCGTCCGCCCGTCGTTACAAAAAGGGATTTAAATAGATGTGCATTAATGTCAACATTTCTTAATAAACAATATATTTGGTTTAAGATAAAATGCTATACCTTTCATAAATGATCGTAATAATTTATATTATATAAATAATAAAGCACTTCTTATTATAGGATTACAAGACATTAAAAATGGCTAGCTTTAGCAGTAATTATAGAGCGTTACGCGTTACGTTACGTTTTACGCCCCAGAGAGTGAGTGACCTACGCAAGACCACCGACCTGCTACCTTACTCTATTCTTGTAGCACACACGATTACATATTCGTATCATTCGCCACATCATTACTTATCATTAGGCAGTTACAACGTATCTGATGATGTACATTCTTATTGATGTTTATGAGATGAGGTGCGAGAGCGGTGGCAACAAGGAGTGAGCGCTCACCGTGCTGATGCCGGCCTGCCTGCGCAGCTCGTCCCACTTGAGGTCGAGGGCGTCCACCTCGTGCGCCAGGGGCCGCATGTGGTGGGGGTCGCAGGCCGCCTGCAGCCGCCGCAGGTTCTCCCGCAGCCGGTCCCTGAGCGCCCGCGCGCGCGACATCTCCAGCTCCAGCGGCTGCGGGGCCGACGGCGCACTCGCCAGCCACTGCGCGAACGCCCGCGCGTCCGCCTTTATCTGCCCACAAGCAATCACATCAATTCACAATACATACACAGGTAAACTGATATCAATACATTCCCATTTTCAATGCAATAAAAGCATGGAACGCCCATATTAAAAATCTCTCTCAATATTATTCTATTACAAGCAAGAATATATCAACTGTTTAATTATCATCAACATTATCGTCATGTAATAACACATTCAAAATGCATGAAACAGTGAAGCAGGAGTTACCTCCCTGGCGGCGACGAGCGCGCCCTCGAGCTGTCCCTTGGCGTGCGTGACCTGCGCCCCGATGGCGTTGTAGGCGCCCTTCAGCTGGTCCAGGGCGGGCGCCAGCTGCGCGGCCGAGGGCGCCCGCCGCCCGCCCTTGATCACCGCCTCCACCTCGCCCTTCAGCTCGCTCAGCAACCGGTACAGCTTCTGCGAACCAACACACGCACTCTGAGCCCAGAACCTATGTGTACATGTGGTCTTCCCAAATGATCCCTAAAGGTGTATTCAGTAGTATCATCGGGAATAAATTTTATATGATTATTGTATGGTACCTTTTGAATGGTGTTTCCCCATTATACTCACTTGTGTTTTGTACAACGTCAGACAGAGGATCACCACGAAACAACACACGTCGAAGCAAAAACTTGACACGAGACACATATTTCTAAGATAATGTAATAAATTAATTGTAATTAGCCATTCATTTATATAGACCCATTGTATAGAATTTATTTGTAATGATGATGAAATGTTGTTTAAAATATTGAAATATGTACTGAAAGGATTTAAACTTTTATAACAATTTCTGCGTTATATGAAACGCCTAACTAAAAAACACTGCGAAATGAATTAAATGGAGCAGTAAACTGACGTTTGGATTTCGTATAGTGGTGGGATGTACTCATATGTAGGTGAATAGCTGGAGCCGAAATCTCGCGGCAGTACTGGCGCAGCTAATGGCTCGTGACCAAGGCTGCGCCACAATGGGCGAGCCGAGCAGCGAACCCGCCACCGAAGGGTTTAAGTGGCACGCTAATCGCCTTAGCGCAGCGGCCGCTGATCGGATTTGCACACTGATACGATTCCATTAATCAAATGACTAGCTGCCGCACGAGGCTTCCGCGCCTTTCGTTGTGCTATCGCATCTTATGTCTACAAACGTATCCATTTCAATAGTAATAGTAGCGATCTAATTATGTAATATAATACAATTTGATATAAACTTATTTCATTTATATTTTGTTACAAATATGTTCTTCTTATTCAAGTGTTAATATCCTCAATTAAGTAACAGATATGAAATGTTCCTAACATATTGCTATACTCTCGCGATATACGGTTATAGTGTTGTTGTCAGAAGTTACTGTTTTCACATTATCTCTAAAGATGTTTATGACCTAATTTTTGGAATCACGTTTTAGAAAGGCAGGTATTCTTTGCTTTAAGATCGTTGTACGAATATGCAATAATTAATAATAGAGTTTATTCTGTTGGTATTTGCGAGGGTATATTATCTATACATGTTGTATGCATTCATTTTTGAATTGTTCATAGAGTTAAATATTGCTGTTGTTTTTCGTGTCTTATAAATAAGTAAAACAACTGTAATGCATTTCATTTAAAGTAAATGCAATTCTACCAACGAAAGGTCGTTGACAAAGGACCTCCTACCGATTGCCACCCCATAATCACGTCATTCATCATATTCATTAGGTTTCTCTCAAGCTTTCCCTCCTATTGCTTGGCTGTGTGTGAGTGTGCGTGTGTGTGTAAATGTGTGGAGGAGGTTGACTCACGAGGCACTCCCTGAGCGAGTTGCGCACGGCGTCGGCGTCGGGCGGCGGCGGCTGCAGCGCCTCCTTGGCGGCCTCCTGCACGCTGCGCACCTCCTGCGCCGCAGAGGCCAAGCGCCGCTCCAGTGACGCCTCCGCCGCGCCCCCCGCAGCCCCCGCGCGCGCCTGCCCCTCCAACGACTCCAGCTGACTCTGTCACAACACAACACACAGGCTCATTTCTCATAGTTATTTATATATTCACTCATGTTCAAAGTGACCGGAGAGAGAGTCTCTGACGTAGTAATGACTAATTAACAGTCGAGTCAAACAACAATTTGGGCCAGTGACTTAATTCCATAGTCGTATCCAGGTATGTCTTAAGAGGCACCTAACAAACAGGGGTCAATGGAAAAAGGTGACTAAAAATGTCTTGCTAGGATGTTTCCTTGCTCAATGGAAGGCGTTAGTATGTCTGGGGCGTTCACCTGCAGATGCGTGAGCTGGTCGTGCAGCCTCTGCGCGGCCTCGTCCTGCCCCTTCTTCCGCAGCTCCTCCACCAAGTCCTGCAGCGCCTGCATCTCCTCCCGCCGCCCTTGCAGCTCCTCGCGGATCGTCTGCGCAACCGAGGAACGTTTGAGAACAAATATTAACGTCTCTACTAACCAACGGGATAGGCTGGGAAGGTGACCGCCATTTCAAGGGAATCAGAAGAACCTGTCTCTTGAAATGCCTTTGAGCAAAAAATCACTGGAACCTCTGATTGAACGGCAAGATTTAACGGATGTAAATGTTTATCAATGTCTGCATTCCCCTGAAAGTTCAGCTCAGTTGTTTGGGGCACAGGGTTCAAATCGCGCCTGAGCATGTACCAATGGAAATGAAGTTTAATGTATTTTAATGCATTTTCGTAAGAAAAAGAAAACATTTGCGAAACGCGCCGAATAATATGGTGAGGGAAAACATAGTGAGGAACTGCCTGTTTCCTGAACATGTAATAAATATTTAGTGTTTGTAAATGGCGACACGGCTCATCACCTGTCACATTGAGTACTGACTATCTGGTCAACACGTCGGTTCGAGGTGGCCATAGAATTACTACCTTCGCAATTGCGGATATGGAAAACTGTACCTTCGACTACCCCGCGAGAGTTAATGGTCGAGAAGGCGTTTATCAATATTAAAAGTCCGCATGAATAGTGGCCAGTGCCCTGCCAGTGGAGCACTAACCTCGATCTGGTCGTGGGCGTCGTGGTCGTAGTGCATTGCGTGCAGCCCTCGGCCGATCCAGGCGCGCAGCTCCTCCACGCGCTGCTCCCACGCGTGCGCCTCCTCCGCCGAGCGCTGCAGCGCCTGCAGACGCACCGCCGCCTGACGACACAACACACCAACGTTACACGGAGAGATCTCCTTTATATATCTCCCGTCCTCTTTTCTATCGTAAATATGTTCTTGTAAATAAGGATACGTTTACCCACAGACAGGTTGTCCTATTAGGTTATTACTAACTGGTTAACATGTAGGTCTGAGGTGGCTATAGAATGAATTTGGCATTGTGCGGCGTTACCTCCTTGTGCAGGTGGTCGCGGGTGCGCAGCAGGCGGTCGATCTCCGCCTGGATGTAGGCGGGCATGATCTGCGCCTCGATGAGCTGCGCGCCCACCTCCTGGATCCTGGCCAGCCGCTCGCCCGAGCCCAGCGCCACGAAGCTCTCCAGCTCCTGCCACCCCAACACAGACATCAGCCACTATTCACTCATGCCCATACACGTATGTGCAGAGGACAAACATTGGGCGTACGAATCGCGTATTTGTGTATCAAACAAACACATAATTAAATTACTGAATACTATACTTTACTTACTTAGGTTGCTTTCATATATCCAGTTACTGAAGCATGAAAACAAGTAAAATTATTCATGAAATATTTATATGATTATCAATTTACATTGGTTTTTAATCGTGTAAGTCTTTCATAGAAATCATCCCTCAGACTGACTACCCAGACTGATGTAAGAAGTAACTTGAAATAAGTTTTATAAACAATAGTCTCCCAAAAACCAATATTTATATTTGTAATGCTATAGAAGTGGTAAGAGCGTGTGAGGCCACGTGAATGAATGAATGAGTGAGACTGACGTAGAGCTCGGTGGTGATCTCCTCGGCGTCTGCGGGGCGCGAGCTCCTCTTCAGCAGCCGCTCCAGCTGGCTGAGAGCGCCCGCCTCGCGCGCCAGCCACGAGCGCAGCTCCCCCGACTCCAGCCACGCCTCTGCCAGCACCCTAAGGCACAACAACGCACATTTCAAACGACAACAATTCATATCATACATAAACGTATATGTGTACTTTACACAACAGCGAAGGGTTATTGTATATGTTCATGTGAAAATGATAATAATGAGGGGCGTGCGCGTACTTGTATCGCTCGTAGACGGCGTGCGTGACGTCGGTCCAGTGCGCGCTGAGGCCGGTGATGGCGCGGCGCAGGGCACTGGGCGCCACGCCGCTGCGCTCCATGAGCTCGGAGGCGCGCTCCGAGAGGCGGCGGAAGGGCGGCGTGCGCGCCTCGCAACGAGCCTTCAGCGCCTCGAAGCGCCCCTTCATGCGGAAGAGCGCCGCGGCGTCGCGCAGCTGGCACTCCTCGGGCCGCGGCACCTGCGCCCACGTCTCCGCCAGGAACGCCTCCAGCTCCGCTATCTCCCTGCGGCACAGCAAAGAGGCACGCATCAGTCGGCGGCACAATCGCTTCACTTTCATTATACACAAAGACAAACGCCTTCACGACCATAAACCCTTGCGGGGTAATTCTATGGCCACCTCGAACCTACGTGTTGACCAGATAGTCGGTACTCAATGTGATAGGTGGTAAGCCATGTCATTTAAAAACACTAACTATTACCTGTTCGGGGAATAGGTAGGTTTCCTCATGACGGTTTCCCTCACCGTAGTATTAACGTTAAGCAGTCAAGGGCTGCGGATAGGGGTAAGGATATTTTATTCCATTGCTTACAAATGTAAAATTCCCCGTTTTGAAATTATAGTCCAGGTGGTCCAGATGTATATGAATGAAGAATAAAGCAAAGTTGTTCATAATCAAGAGATTGAAACTTGGGAGAGCACTGTGGTGCACTCACTTCATGATGTCCTCGGTGGCGGCGAGCGCCTCCTCCAGGGAGTGGCTGTACTCCTTCCGCCGCTGCGCGATCTCCTGCAGCCTCTCCGCGAGGCCCTTCGCCTGCTCGGCGGCGCCCTCTGCCTCCAGCTTCTTCAGCTCGCTCTCCAACTCCGAGCGGTCTTCTTCCCATTTCTATCACAATTAGTAATACCATTTACATTACATTATTCATAAATAATAACAAATACAATGCTATTCACCCTGCGCGGATAGAGGGATGTGAATAAGTTTGTTCTGAGTAGGCACCTGTTGGTCGTGTATGAGTAGTCGGATGGCGGCCACGTCGGGCGGCGGCGGCGGCAGCGTCTCCTCCGCCCAGAGCGAGAGCCGCTGCTTGGTGGCCTCCACTCGCGCCGCCACCTCACTCGCCGGCTCACTCGCAGACACTGAAAGCAAATTCGACTTTTAAAAAGGAACGATGTTCCCAAAGAGCCTCAGCCTCTTTTCACATTATGGGAAAGTCTACATATTCCCCGAACATGTTATAGTTACTGCTTGTAAATGGCGACATGGCTTACCACTTGTCACATTGGGTGTTCGACAGCAATGCAATGAAAAAAGTTCTTGATTGTTTTCCTTTTTCTATTATGATAAAATGCGTACATTGAACACTATATTAGCTATGTGGCGTGGGTGGGCGCTGACCTTGGTCGCAGTGCTCGAGGTCCGCCAGCTGCGCCTTGTACTCGATCTCCTTGTCCTGCAGCAGGTGCAGCAGTTGCTGGTGCTGCGCTGCGAGGGGCTGCACCGCCTCCTGCACGTGGCGCGCGTGCGCCGGCGGCAGCGCCTTCATCAGCAGCGCCTCGCTACGTTTCTCCAAGGCGTCGATGTGCGGCTGCAGGCGCTTGGCGGCGCGCACGCGGTTGCGCACGTGCACCAGGAGCGCGCGGGACGCAGGCCCTGCACGAAACAGCCCTCGCATTATAACGCCCCCTTTGACATTCAACACTTGCACACATCACGACATTCTTCTCAAGGGGCATGCGTATGAGAATGATAATGAGTATTAGTGAAACAAGAGAAATATGTGTCAAACAATGGTCGCTGCCTATCCCGTGGGGGACGCAGAGGCCTGAATCTTAGTATGTGTGTAGGGCTTATGTGATTCGATTATTTTTCTGAATTGCCTCCCTGTCACCATGAAATGTATATTAGGCTGTGCGGGTGGTACCTTGCAGGTGGTTGGCCCAGTGCAGCGCCCCGCTGAGCTCGGAGGCGAGCTGGTGCGCCGCCTGCAGCACGGCCGCCTTGTCCTCCAGCAGGTTGAGCGCGTTGCGGATCTCCAGGCAGGCGGCGCGCACCCGCTCCCCCGCCGCGCTCACCCGCTCCTCGCCCTCTGGAAGCCCATAGAGACGCCCATTTTAACTTATCCTCACAAACCACTATCGCTTCCTAGATTTCCATGCGTCTCCTCATGTACAGCTGAGGGTTATACATAGGTAGGTTCTTGTAACGACCTCTTTTCAGTATGTCATCTAGTTTGTCTCGGTCGATCGTCATTTAGGACATTAAACCGCTGTGTAATTGCCCTTCCACTATTTTGTGGAGAATGATCGAAACCTCCCACCGAATGCGAGTGGGTGCTAGCCCCTCGTGGCTCACCGTGCGTGCGCGTGGCGTGCGTGGCCCTGTCGAGCGCCTCCTGCGCCATCTTGCGCGCCTCGTCGCCTCCCTCGCTGCTCAGGTGCTCCTTGCACTGGAACACACATGCGCCCATACAGTAATCATCGTACACTGGTCGCAATCACTATCTACTATGCACAAAATATCTTCAAGGTTAAATTAAAAAACTAGTGACATATTCATACAAAGCTTCTCCGGTAGTTCCACAGTCGCCTCCAAAGAAGAAGGAAAGAATGAATAACTAGTTTACATGGTATTTTGGTTCTAGACTAGGACCGGATCTTAATAAATAGATGAATATAAGGAAGATTAGCTTATATTGTACTTAGGGTACGAATGGAGGATTCTTTGGCATTCCAAAGTAGCCAGTACAACGGAGGCTCACCTGGTTAAGCTCTTGCATGATGGCGAGGGTCCACTCGTCGGCCGAGAGGCGCGCGCGCTTCCTGTCGCTGCCCTCCCCCTGCAACAACAACGGCCGTCAACGCAGTTATAACATTAACACAAAATTTAGTTAAGTAATTGATTAGCTGAATCACTTTGACGATGAGGAAGAACATGATGAGGAATCGTCCCACGTTTCGCATTAGTTAGCTCTTGTTGTAGTGAGTGTTTTCTTAAATAATTATAATAGTGTACATGGGATAGACAGCGATGAGGCATGGACGTACCGCGGTGTCTTCGGCGTCCTTGAGGGGCGCAGCGGGGGCGGGGGTGCGGGGGCTGGGCGGCGGAGAGGGGGAGCCCTCCGTCAGCTCCACTGGGAAGCCCAGCGCGCGTATCTGCAACACACATTTTCATACACGATATACGAAAATAATTAAACACAGCTAAATTAACATTCAATGAAACTTGAACTCGTCTCCTATTATTTTAGAAAGGTAGGTACATAATAATATAATATATTTTAATCCAAACCAACCCTATCTAAATACTATCTAGTGGTTGAAAATAATTCTATATAGGGTATAATGTGTTATCCACCCGCACATGGAGCTCTTTCTAGTTAGTCTCTACCCGCTTTGTTATAAATGCGATGGTGGCGCGTGGCACTGACCCTCTGCGCGTGCACGTCGATGATGATGCGCATGGCGTCGAGGCGGTCGGCCATCTCCTCTGCGCGCGCCGCCCACTCGTGCAGCTCCCTCTGCGCGCGCTCCTCCCGCGCCGCCTCCTCGTGCTGCTCGTCGCTGCGCTCGCCCTCCAGCTCCGCGCCGTCGTCCGCCCACTCGCCCTCCGCAGAGCCCTCGCCTGCAACCCAGCACACCTCATGAGCACTATGCCACTCGTATGTTTACGTAGTCACGCATGAGATACATCATCATGGAATGGAATTATTACAACAATTGAACTAGCCCCTTAGTAAGTACATTTAAGACTAGTGAATAACATAGATAAATACATATATAGCATTATAATCAAAGACCAGACCGGAAAGCAGGTAAATGATGATGTGACGCACCCATGTTGGCGCTGGGCTCCTGCAGCAGTGCGCGCGCCCTCTCCGCTACGCTGTCGACGCTCCGCCTCTGCCGCAGCAGCGCCCGGTGCGCCTCCTTGAGCCGCCTGGCGCTGCTCAGGGCCTCGCCCACCTCGCTGGCGGGCTGCGCCTCCATCTGCTTCAGCGCGCCCTCGATCGCCTCGCAGCGCTGCGCGTGCCCCTTCAGCTCCTCAATCACCTGAACAACATGCGAGCGATCAATTGCAAACTACCGGCATCTAGCACGGACATTGCGAATCAGCTTAATAGAACGTGTACGCACCTGTAGCCTGGCCTTGGCGAGCGCCCTCAGCTGAGCGAGTCTCTTGAGAGTCCAGGCGCAGGCGTGCGTCCATCTCTCGGCCAGCGCGTGCAGCTCGTCCTCTGCGGCGGCGGCCGAGGGGTCCGCGTCGCTCTCCAGCACGAGCACGCTCTGCGCCACCTCGTCTAGCAGCGGCTGGTGCCTGCGCAGGCGCCGCCTCACGGCCGCCACGGCACCTCGCCGGCTCCCCGCGCGCGAGATGCGCTCCTCGGCGTCGGTGAGCGCCTCGGCCAGCGTGCGCAGGCGCAGGGCCCTCTGCTCGCCGAGTGCGGTGGCGAGCGCCCTCTGCCTGTCGGCGGCGGCGGTGCGCAGGTGGTCCCAGCGCGCGCCCAGCAGCCGCAGCTGCAGCCGCAACTCGCGCGCCTCCTCCCGCGACACGTCGCCCCCGCTGGCCAGCCGCGCGCCCCACTCCACCACCTCGCCCACGCGCCCCTGGCCCCCGCACAACTCTTCCAAGAAACGCTGCAACATACGTTTAATAGTAGGTATTTAATAATTCAATACAATAACCAACACTTCCCTTTTCTTTAATTATCGAAGCTTAATATGTTGGTTTGAATTTAAACCGGCTTAAATTATAGCAATATGTAAGGCAGTACATAAGGTCGAGATAATATTAAAAAAGGTTTTTCAGTGTTGGTGTAATTAGGTAATGAGTTTAATTTGTTGCATTTGGTGTTTTAGTGAGACCCTTGTCTTCTTAATGGAGAGCATTGAGTGCGAGTGGTGTGCGGTTACCTCGTGCGCGTGGAACTGCTCGTTGAGCGTGGTGAGGCAGGAGGCGTGCGGGGGCGGCGCGGCGGCCAACCGCTCCTCCGCCTCCAGCAGCCACGTGAGCACGTCCTCGAGCGCCGCCCCGTAGGCGCCCACCTCGCCCGAGGCGCCGGACGCCGGCCGCGAGCCCCCGCCCTCCTCGCAGCCCCCCGCCGCGCACACGCTTTGGAACACGCACATCAGGTACATCATTATCGACTTCTTGTCCGGGTTGGCCGTCGCCACGTCTGAAACACCCCACAGCATTACTCTCACGCAACATCCTCCTCATAGAAGGAGCATCCGTGCAGGAGCTGGGTCCCGTAGTTAATGAATTGGTATAATCGTAGATCCCTGCTACATACCTTCGACGTCGAGCAGCCGCGCGATGCCGAGGTGTTGTTGGGCGAGCGCGAAGGCGTGCTCCAGCCGCTCGGCGGGCGTCTTGGTGAGCAGCTCCTCGAAGCGGAAGAGCGAGGGCCGCCAGCGGTGCAGCAGCACGTTGAGGGCCAGCCCGTCCGCCCAGGAGGCGGCCAGGTCGTCCACGCGCACGCCCTGCGCCGCGTAGGGCTCGGCCTGCTGGCGGCACCAGGCCAGCAGCGTCTTCTCGAGCGAGGAGTGGCGCGCCTCGGGCAGCAGGTCGCGCACCTGCGCCTGCTGCCAGTGCAGGATGACGCTCCACACGAGGCCCAGCGTGAGCTTGGCGCTGCCGTCCACCAGGTCGCCGCCGCTGATGTTCACGAGGCGCACGCCCGCCGCCTCCAGCGCCGCCAGCGCGCGGTTCACGTTGTTCAGCCGGTGCACGCGCATGCGCCCCCGCTCCCGCTTCTGCAACCACACACGCACTCGTCAGCACAACGGACGTTACCGCATAATGGTGTTTATGTCTTTTGGGGGTGGGACTGACCTCGGGAGTGTTCCCTCGGATACATTTTAAGCACCATTTACGACACGTCGGCATTAAAGGCAGCTGGTATCATTGGATAAACGTCCTCACCACAACTAGTTAGTCTAGTCTTTATATTATGTTCCACTATATAATGTAGTAGAGTTTAGTGTACAGGTTATAGGGTGTTGAAGGTTGGCTTAAGTGCGAGGGTGGTGGGGCTACTCACATACTGCTGCGCGGTGAGGATCTCGAGCAGCGAGAGCAGCACCTCTCCGTCGCGCAGGTCCTCGAACAGGTCCTGCACCGGGGGCTTGTTGTTCTGCAACGCAACGCACGCACACACACACATCAGCCATATAGTTCGTTAAATTACAACAATAGCAGCCATATCCTACGTAAGCCTGACGATTGTAAAGCATAAAACAGTTACTGTATTTAACCAAACAATAACAAAAGTTCGTGGTACCTTCAATTAGTTACATACATAATATAATGTTTGCTTCGCCTTGTCTCTAACTAAGTGCTTTCAAAAAACTCTGCTGTTATTCCCTTAACCTCTCTGCGACAACTTTAAAGAAGACTTTCGAAAGGTGTGGCCTTGCTGCTAGTTATGCCATTAAAGCTAAGTTTTTTCATTTACTTAAAATTTTAAAATACAAAAACTAACTAGTTAACTATTTATATGAATTAAAATTTATCTCACATTTCTAATTATTTACGTTAAGGTGATAATTAGACAAGGGAGTTGAATTAATGAAAATGTTTTTGAAGTTTCCACTCACAGAATACGTTTTAGCTTCCATTCAATAAATTATAGTAATTTCAACCTAAGATAAAACAAATTTATAGTTAGGGATCAAAAATACTAATTATAGTTAATGTAAATGAGCTCACCTTGACCAGTTGCGAGTTGATCCATTTTGTGAACGCCTTCTTCTGGATGTCCTCTCGCTCATCTGAAATCGGAAAGGGCGATCAGAGAACCGGCCAGAAGGTTCGATATGTCCTATACCTTCATAGGATAGAATCTCATCCCTTAGCAATTGCACAAATAGTTACAGACGCGAAGCTCCGACTATCGGACACGCATAACTCAAGTGTATGTTTATGTAACGCTGGTTATAGAGTAACTAACGAACTACTGTTAATTATGTAACTATACATGTAAAGTTAGATATGTCAGAAGGGCACAGATTATAACCACAGATTAATTGACAATATTTTAGCGATATGCTGACGTATCACTTTTACTTCATTCTCAGCGTTGAGACTCAGTGGTCACAGAGCGCTTGGACGATATCAGATGTTTCTCGATTCTAATTTCATACAAAAACTAATAGTTACTAAAGTTGGGTAGTTACTGACTAACTACTAACTAGTAATCAAAATTTTATACCTAGTTAATGCTATTTCAATAACTCTATTCCTCTCACGTCTGATAACTAGTTAATTATTTCTTAATTTTGGTCGTATGATAGATTCTGTAAGTTATGTGCTTTTTATATGGAGAAAATAACGGTGCAGAGTAAAACTGTCAACGCCCATAACTACAGCTAAGTTGCACTTACAATCGAACCACATAAAAAGGAAATTTCACGTCAAACATGCGTCACCAAGAGTTTTAGAGGAACATTTTGTAGCACAAAGCTCCACTGCTTTACAAATACGAAGAGACGAAATGTTTGGTCATAGGTACCAACTATGAAGACGTTATGCAAACAATGACAGGTGTGAGAAACACAATGACACATCCGAATGAATGGGCTCCGTGCAACTCAAACTAAGTACAAATTAGCAAAACGCTTTTCACTTTTACGCGAAAGGAAAATGACTAACTGTAAATGTCAATTCTGTGCGTTCATGGAGTAGTTATTTAGCATCTTTAGCCAGTTAACTATACAACATGGATATTGCGTAATCATCTGGTCTGTCAATTTCACATTCAAGCCATCAAAAACCCATGACTGAATCTTTGAACAATGCTGCAATAAATCACCATGCCTAAATTAAATAAATTATATATTATCTCACTTAATTACAACTTTCATTAATATAACTATAATTAAATACTCAAAGTGACCCTATTGTTGTAGGTGTCTCCGAGGTTTTGTAGCTATTACAAAAATACGCTCTGAATATTTAGGTATCCAACACAAGAACCTTGGATATCAGAACCTCACTTACAAATTCCATAACACATGTTCACTAAAATAGCTTCATAAGAGTAAGTTTCCTCGAAACGTACCATCGGCTTCAGCCAAAGTTGGAGGAGAAAATTGAGCGGGGCACAGGATGGCCTCGCAGGCCTTCAGCACGGACAGCATGGCGACCAGCCGCCGCACAAGGAGCGCTCGACTACGTAGGAGGCGCCGCCATGGGCCATTGTGCAGCCGCTGCCACGGACCAGTGCGCTTACGAGCCCGGCAGTTTAGCATCGAATCCGTTTAGCAACAGGAATGGTATGACGTAGTGCTTAGGTGTTGGACAACATTGAGAAACCGAACAGGTACAGATGTCATTCCGGACAAATCTATGTAAAACTTAGGGTTCGCTATTGGAAACATGTGTTGATGGATAACATGTAGTTGAGTATGTATAATTTTGAAATGAAGTCCTGAACTGAACCTTGCGGAAGCACGATAGTTAGTTACTTAAGTACCAATAGAAACTATCAAGTTTTACTAAGTCATATTAACTAACTATTTAAATAGTAAACTACTCATTACATTTTAATGGTGCAATGCAGAAATTCAAATTCTACGGGAAGATATTAACTATGTGTTATAACTCGGTTTGTTTACTCATGTCCTCAAAATACCTAAGCACGGGAATGTTGTGATTCCTTAGCAGTTTCGCTCCTTGCGATAAACCGCAACAAAGGGTAACTGATAACGGTCGACTAAACTGCCATCTACAATTTCATTGCTTACTAGGCACTCGTAAATAACTACATATATTAGAAAAATATACATAAAGAGGTAAGTAGTTATTAGCATTTGCAACGTACGCTGTGACAAAGTGCTCTCTGACTTCATCATTGGAGAGGTCAGGGCGGGGCACGCGTACGTAGGTACCTAACACTTGGCGTTAGTCCATAGGAGGCGTCTAACTATATCGTTAGGTGCGTGGTTATTGATACGGCTTGTAGTACAGTGCGAATGGCGTGACGGTCACTGCAGTAACTGCCACGTTGCTGTCATGGCGTCAATATCGGTGTCGCGATACACTGCTAACTAAAACCTTTATACGCACTTCACGATAATTACTCATTCCTTCTAAGGTAGTCAGATCTGTATGTCCATCTTCAAAATGGTGGAGCAGCTCAAATTTGCAACAAATAGACAACACAAACTGTGATTAACTAACTAGATATCTAGTTGTAAATTTATACATTTCAAAAGAATAACTATACGAGTTAAAGCATCTAACTAGTTACGTATCATGCACCTCTTCTAATTGAAGCTAAAACATCCCTATAGTTAGTTACCTATATTTTCCAACACGTTCAAACTACTTTTCCCTGACTGAAATTCTCAACAAATAGTTAATGAAATCCATAGGTTTCTAATTAGTTATTTATAAGGATTTTATTTATGCATTATAGACTTATGTTAATTATGAATACTAATAGGTGATAAGCAGACGCTTCCCAGCCGCAGGGGGGCCTCCACCGCTTTCTCTCCACGAGCCCAATGAGTGGTTAACTAGGCGGCGACACTCGTTTACACGAACCAACGATCCCGGTACCAAATAACACCTAAAGGAAAACTCATATAACTAGTGTGCATGGTACAGCAATCTATTACAAGGATTCTAGGTTCAATCCACTTAGAGCACGTACAAAAAGAACTTCTGCATAACTTCTAACGTCATACAAGAATATGGCAACACAACACAAACCAACTAGTTGCCTGCTAGCACATCAGACGCCCCATCTAGTAAAAATTGGTTAACTATAACGTGGTCATAAATCACTTAACTAAAGTCTATAAAATGTTACTTGATTTGCTTTCTTATAGTTTCTCCGTAACTACTTAACAATTAAATACCTAGTTAGTAACTAATAGTCAGTTCGTCGTAGCTCAGTTGTTTGACGCTTAACTTTGTCTCAGCGGGTACACGTTTCAAATCCCGCTGGAGCATGTACAAATAGAAGTGAAGTTTAAGGAATTGCAATGTACATTTTCGTAATAAAAATACATTTACGAAATGTATCGAATATTAGGATGAGGGAAAAAATCGTGAGGAAATCTACCTGTTCCCCGAACAGATAATAACTATTTTGTGCTTGTAAATGGAGCATGGTCAACCATCTGTCACATTGAGTACTGACTATCTGGTCAACACGTGGATTCGAGGTGGCCATGGAATGACTACCTTCGCAGTTGCGGAAGCAAAAAAAAACCTGAACCTCTGAGTACCCTACTCTGGGTTAATGGTTGTGAACGCGTTTGCCTTTGTCTGTAGTTAGTATTAGTTATGTCTCCAGGACGCATAGTTATGCTAAACGAATTCCACGATGGAAGTAATAACTAACTAATTGTGCCTTATTGTGGTATTTGCGCGAGATGACTGACACAGGTTCATCGAACTTCATTCCTAATAGCTCGCGAGGGCGGCCAGGGTGACGTCATCGCCGCTCTCTCGAGCACCAGTGCATCTGTTCCTACAGAATTGGCCAGCATGCGATTTAGGAAGCCGAAATAAATTAATCTGATCATATACAATTGCTTAATGATAGTAAAAGATAAGTGGCATAACTATCTACACAAGACCCTTTTTATAAAGAGAGGTTGTGGAGTTATTTATTTTACTTTTTATTTAGTTACTAGTACATTAAATATTGCATTTCAACGTGAAGTTAATTAGTTAGCCGTTAACTCATGTTTAACAATGATGTTGAGAAAAATAATTTAACTATAATAAAAATGTCAGCGAATAGTTAGTAAACTATAACTAGTTATTTACATTATTAACTAGTTAGTAAATTTCATGTAACTAGCTCACTAGGCAGTAGCTCATCTGATTGATTGAAGAGTGAGATGCGACCACTCGGGTAAGTGCCTAACTATCAGTGGCGAATAGAAATGGCGGCGGCTGCTGCTCCATCGGCATGCAGAGCGCACTGCGAGGAGGCGCCACCAAGCAGCGACATTGAGGGAGCATCGCCCCAGTGATAAGTGCTGGAGCCACTTGCTTTTACTAACACCTCGGAGGACCGTCACTTACTATGATCAAATAGTTATGGGAAGAGTTTACACTTACTCGTCTAATTCTCCCTACTTGTTAGTAATAAAAACACTAACTAGTTAACTACTACTTACTCACTTAACTTGGGAATCATTGCATACCGTACGAGGTGATAAGAAATTAATGTAAAGGGAATCTAGACATCGTTGGGCTATCCTAGCTAAATGTCCCCCTATTTCATATACATAGATGACGGACTGTTAACTATGTCATAGAAGACTGAACAAATTCAAGGAAAAAGGCAGCTTAGTTGAATTGCAGAAACATTTGAAGATTCACAATAAACGTCTATCGAAAGTAAATGTAAGCTTACCATGGCAATAACTTAATTGATACGAGTGCACACACATTCTGCAATAAACACGAGGGTTTCCTTAACACTTAGTGCTCATTGTATATTGGCCATTAGTTATAACTAATTGTGATCGAACGAACCTAAGATGCATATGCTACTACGTAATAAGGTAATAACTACACAAAACTAAGACGCAGGTACAAACTACGACTGTTTTTTCCTGACGCGGGAATCCGACTCCGTATCTAACTCTATATAGTTATTTTAGGCAAAGGAAAGCAAATCCTTAAGGCAAATTAAGAAATAAATTGAACTAGTTAGAAAATGATGAATAGCACTAGACAATGGCTGAGCGACGGGTTCATTGCGCGGCCCAATTAGCACTCTGAGGGGCCAATCAAGCCCATCGCAGATAGGCACTGGCTCTCGCTCACTAGTTAACACAAACCTAGCAACGGAGGATCATGACTAACTATTGGGAAGACAATCTGCATCGATTGAACTACACTTCTGATTTGAACATAATATACTTATAATTTACTATGCATAGGCATAGGAACAGGATAAAAAGCATCGAACGATATTAACTAAATGACTTTGTACTTACATACTTCGTCGGTTTTAAAGAGTTTACTAACAACTGTTACGATAATGTAATACATGTCATGCATTCACGTCACTTCCGTTTCAATACAATGCTATAACTACTTAAGGACCACCAATGTCTATCAAAAGAAATTTTATAACTGATAATTAAAAAGTAGCTAATTTTTTAACCATGATTTCCTCATAACTATGTAATAGTCTCTACGCATTCGACTCATCGCGGCCACCCGAGAATCGCACGCGCATATTGAGACATTCCACCGCCCGTCTCAACATTCTCTGCTGCAACAGAGGCACCAACTAACTGTGCCCCGAAACTACGATGGGACATATGCACACTCATCACAGAATTACCATAGCTACTCAAATAATTAAAATTCCTAAGAAAACCCATCATCCTTACTCACTAGGTCAGGTCGTGTAACTACAATGCGAATCACTTACACCTTTAACATAACTATTTATAGTTTAAAAGAACAATTTAGTAATGGCAATTAGTAATGCCATGGCCCATTAATGATAGTAGCAATGCGAGGCACAAGTGAGTGGTTAATTTGCATTAAATAAAGAATAAGTAACGGTCGCCTCCATATCGAGCGGCGCATTGGGTCAACAGTCTCCTGCGGGCGGTGGGCGCAGGTCGATAGCCGTCCTTGGAGGGCACCAGCCGACCGCCAGACCGCATCTTCGGCACATTAGGAAACTCCACCAGTACCATCAGTACATTTCGAGATAGCTACAACTAGTTAGTTAACTCACTTGTTACTCGTAAGTGGATCCCAGCTGAAGGACATTTAACTTCTGATTGCGAAGCAACTATGTTAAAATAGCTAACGGATGTGTTAGGTTCATTTTTATACCATCAAAATTCTGTGTTAGACAGGGACGTAAATAAAATATATGCCTTCCCTCCCGTCATGATGTAGAAAGCTGCTACAAACGTAGAGACAGTTATTAGTTACAACTTGCTACTGGGAGAGGCCAAGTAAATTGGCAACGGAAGAGCAGTGCGCGTAACAGATATCGGAGCAGCAGTTGTCGCAGCAACCCGATCCGCGCTGCAGAAACGCAATCCGCACGCGCGGCGCAGCGGAAACAGTGCGTGACCCACTGGGCGCTTTCCACCGGCTCCCAGACATCTAGATGCACATTCGTCTATTACTACTAAAGGTGGGACCAAATACTCCAGGGTTGCAACCAACATGTAAATATTTCTAAGTTCTAACTAACTATACTGTCTGTATAATGCCACTTGCGAATTATTGGGGAAGATTTAAAAGATGTAACTAGTTAGTTAATAAATTCTTTAAACAACAGACTTGGGGAGAATTAGTTACATATGAATTTGCCTTAATTCTAATTAAAGTAACTACTTACTTAGCCAACTAGTTAGATAAACTACAGTATTGCACCATAGCTAATTAACTTATTGTAACAGAATTAATAAAAGCAAATAACTAGTTATGTGCTAGTCTGGGTTTTGAATAACTAATGTAACTATCCAATCTTTCCAACAGTTTAAATATGCTGGCCATGACTAAGAAAAAACTTATCGCCAATAATTGCTGAAACAATGGCTTAGTTATAGTTATTAAGGTGAAAGTAACCTCAAGACTACCTGCTTAGTACTAACTGGGTGACAGGAGAGTGGGTACAGTTCCTGGTGGATCATATTTAACAGCCACCCCTGCTAGCCTGGAATATAACTAAGTAAAACGCTCAGTAGCTGCTGTTCTTCTCAGCAGGTTGTAAATGGTTCCAAAGTAAATCGGGATAAATGGATTCCATTCAGTGACGCACTTACAACCTGTGAGCAATGTCACAAGGAGTGAATTCTAAAGTGAAATATAATAGTTAATACACATCAAGCTGGGCTCTTTATGTTCCCAATTGTTAACACTAAGCAAATGCTGACTGAGAATTTTTATCCACCTTAAAAGGGATTAGAGGATTTAGTATAACTATATGTATGGATGCAACACAACTCTCATAACTAACTAATTATTGGTCATTTTTGAGTTTGGAAGATATGTTTAAGTATCATATTATGTGAATGGAAGATAGGTTAAAGAGCTACACTGCAGTGGCAGTTACGAGAATCCTTCTGATGAGCACAAATAACAGAAATACTGAAAGAGTATATCATAAATTAAATGCCCCCGTGGGTGTAGGTGCAATGACTTGGGGAATGTTTTATTAGTTATCAGTTGCAAGGTGTATATGATCTATCTAGTGACAATGCTCTGTTTGGATCTGAATAATGGGGATGCATTATCTCTGCCTACTCTTGCATTATGGAAATAATTGTAATGAAAACGTATCATGAATTATAAATATTTACTCTCGGAACGAAAATCAATCAATGTCAAATAGATAATAAGTTTTGTGGATACACTTCACAACCATCACTCTTTTCAGGATAGTCAGATATTAACTAATATGTCCATTTCACTAATCACATTAACTAAATATGGATGTAACAAATGATTTTATGTAAAGCTCATTCCTAGATATTAGCCAGATAGTTAGTGACTAGCTTGGTAGGTAAAATACAGTGTCACCTCAACTTGACCATTACCAAAGCAGAAACAGGTAGGTTTTCTCATGTTTTCGCTCCCCATAGCTGGTTCATTGAACAAAATATTTTTTACTGCATAAATTAACATTGAAATTCTTAAAACATGAACCAACTAATTCAAAGGCAAAAAACGCTCCAACTACAGAGCTATATCGCTTCACTCTTTATATCCTCTCCTTCTCAAAATTTTACCAAAAATATTGCATATGTAACCGGGTGATATCTCCATGCGCTAATATCACTGTAGGTGTTAATATTTACCATGTAATGATTGTTTAACTGCTGTGATCAAAGAGAAATAATGTTTCAATAATGGGGTGAAGCCAGTGGTAATGTGTTTATTATAAAAGATAGAGAAAGGACATACAAAATGAGTGTTGCAAGTGAAGATGAAGGATACTGCACTGAATTTGTGCAAGCAGGCAGCAATTTATATAAACATGAGCAGTGACCCTAAGAAGAGACTGTCATAATTATCCTTGAACAAAGATTACATTTCCAAATAGAGCTTAAATGTACCTAATATATTTATTATTAACCAAAATCAACAGGGCCATTTGAGACCTTGTTTACTTTTTAATGTTAACTATTTATCTTTATTGAATAAATGATAAACCAAAAACAGTAATATTTACATTCTAGTATAAGTAATAAAATCTTTAAAATTTTACACATTTTAATTTAGTGTCATGCGTAGTTATCATAACTTAAAAAACGAGTTTTTATCATATCATGATGATGATGTCAGCTGCATATTCTTTAGAATTCGATGACATAAGACTTATACGAAATGCAACAGAGGTTCCAACAGAAAGCACCTCCAGTGCTCCAATGCGTCAGTTCCACCAAAATTAGATTATCTAATGAACGTTATCAGTGGCCTGGTAATCGCGATAAGATAGGCGCAGTTGAGTCAACAAGGGTGGCCAGCGACGGCGACACTCTTGCATCACGGCGAGATTCATTAACGAGAACAAGAAACGCGTAGCCGCCAAGGCTGCCGGGGTCAGCGGAGGCAGTGCGCTCTTCACTCACCCACGTATCCCGAGGCAGATTCCATGCTCCGATTTCTCCGACGGTGCCGCTGACGTTAATCCAACTATTATTTTCCAAGTAACATCACAACAGAACCACACTCAACTTGAAAACTTAATCCAAACTTTGAAACACACTGAAATCCTATTTACAGCACTTCCGGAACTCACTGATCAATTCAATACATTAGTTATTAAGTAGAGAACCGGTACACACTTTTCGAAACCGATTATGTAGGAAAAAACAAAATAATTTCACGAAAACATTATTATGCGGGCGTAAGAAACCTCCGCTACTTGGTGCAACTTTTGAAGAATTCTAGTGGGCGAAAGTAAAAGAGCGCACTATACGAGACGTTGTTGCGAGAGCGAGAAGGAGAACAGATGCCAAAGCCCTTGAATGTGCTTGACAGTTCGTATGTCAAACTTGACAGTTTTCAACATTACTCAACGCCGTTCCGTTCAACACAATTCACAATTAATAAATTTACGCAGAATAACATGCAATAAAATAAATTTTACATTCGTCTATGACATTAATTAATTGTACGAAAATTAGAGATCCCGCCACATAAATTGGCAGTAGCCAAACTTGGAACTAAATTTGACGTTTCCGCCATTGCGTGTTATTTTGTATGAAAGGTAAATTTAGTATTACCAGCGTTGTGTTTTTTGCCCACTCTTTGTAATTTTTATGTTTGTTAAGGGTGATTATAATAAATTGATTTCCGGAGTTTCTTGTTAGTTCTTCTCCAAGCTAGGGTCTCCGCTGATCTAACCTCGGTAAAAAATATGTAAAGACAATGCTCAGTGCCATGTTTGAAATAGTTTTTTTTAATTTATACTTAGATCATAAGATAACTTTCAAAGAGAGCTTGTGATATTTATAATTTTGAATACTGAATTTACCTGTCATGGCGGCTACTCTTTCGCCAACATTATTAAGTGGAATCAAAGGTGCTTTATTCTCCTTCTCTCTTTCACAAAATGAGTAAACCTTTGACACGCTTTCTCTGGCAGCACTTCTGATAGTTTTCTTCTCCATTTTAAACGGTTTTACCACGAATAATGAATTAAATCGAATCAAGCACAAACAGTAAATAACAACAAAATAACACGCAATGGCGGAAACGACAAATTTAGTTCCAAGTTTGCCAACAATATCGTCACGAAAATCTAAGATGCAAGAGTGGCTAAGAAGCAAAAATCTTTATTTTGAGGATAGCTGGACAAAGCCACTTTTTACCGTTTACCACGTTAGGCGATAGGGATCATAATTATTGTTAAGGAAAAACTGGTACACTGCTCACTTTCTTTGTAATCTTTATGTTTGTTAATTATAAAAATAATAATCTTTATTGTTGTTATACTTAGATCATAAGATAACATTCAAAGAGAGCTTGTGATAGGGCCTATTTTAAATAAACATATTTTGACTTTGATATATTAATTTGTTTTATTTGAGTTTATAGCTCTGCAACCAAAGACCGTTACAAATGAAACCTATAATGTATCGAGCCGTATGACACAGTGAGTGCTAGTTTTGGCGTGTTTACTGGTAACACTGAATTACACGACTGTGGCGACGCCCCCTACTGCCAATTTATATGGCGGGATCTCTATAATCTTAATGTTTAGGAATGGTATTTTTGTCATGTAAAACCTCTTAGTATTCGGTGAATTTGGTTACAATGCAACTATCATTAATCAATAAATCATACAACATACATACACATGATTAATAATTAACGGGACTTATCGCGTAAGTTTATATATAATAAAATTACCTTTATTAACCCGACATTTCGGCTACGTTGCGGTAGCCATGGTCACGGGCAGACTACATACATACATACATTCACATCGCGCCTGATTCTCTGTAGAGGGGTAGGCAGAGATGATGGATCCCCATTTGTCACGATCATAAATCATACAAATTGCAAATATAGGGAACATAAAATAAGTCGTTATTTTAGCTTGGCTTTAAAGTTGAGTACCTATATTCATAATTATGACGAATTATAAAGCAAGGGTATAAGAAAAAAGACGTGAAATGATTAGATGAAATGACTTACGTTTGGAGATGTGCAGGTGGTCCTCGTAGGGCGCAGGCGAGTGGGGCGGCGCCTTGGCGGGGCTCCGCGGCGGGGGCTCGGGGGCCACGCGCTTCATGGCCACCTCTCGACCTCTCTCATCACTGCCACACAATTGCACTATTTACACTACACAAACTTTCGTTGATATCACTGTCCTCACTTAACTTGTTACGTTATGAATTACTGAAAAACACATTTTTTTCAATATATAAAATAAGAAAACGAGCAACGAAAACAACGTCTCTAGTTACTATTTCCTTTCGGGTGCATCTTCTCGATTTTGTTTGAAAATTTGTTTTGAAGTTATGTCTTATGTTTAGATATGCCTTTATAACCTACTACTATATCGAATATTACGCCAATCGACAGAGCTATGACCCTTTGGTCGAGGGCCCTTGCGTTTGGTGCAATAAATATTGTTGTAGGCAAACGGGTTCGAACCAGTGACCTTCAAGTGGGCAGGCGATGGCATAACTGAGGATCGCGATCTCACTACTTTTACATTTACCTTTTAGTAGTAATAATAATTATGCAAGCTCTTTGCTGAATGAAACGGTCTGCATTTTATGATTCAAATGGCCTCCGTAAGAGCATTCCTTTCGAATGTGGCCAAACCAGAGAGGCATTGTCTCTGGTCAATCAAGAGCGCTGCTTTTACGTTGCGGTAGTTTGCTTCAAATCCAATTCACACAAATTACCTAAATGGCCAGTACAATAGATGGATGCAATTCATTCGGTGTAGACGTTGTGACTGTACAATTTAGATAATTAAGATCTTTTTGAAATCCATTGGATACTTATGTTTTGTCAACCCCAGATCATGTTATAAGACTTAATTGTTAGTTACCTTAACCTCAATGATATTTAATAATATTTTATATTCAAACTATGTTCTCTATTTTATTGCAAAACATGATACGGTTCTACGTTCATAGTTATGAAAATGAAGTTTTGTGAGACATTTCTCTCTTGGCAGGCGCCGAGCTTGAGCTGCGTATGCGATTCCTTCAGGGTGTTCACCGAATAAAAGTGAATAAAATGCGCGAGAGAATCGAGTTGGCCGCTGGGCACCCGATCACCTTGAGCCGAGGCGCCCCCCGCCGCCACTGCCGCCACAGCACAACCACTGTGCACTACATTCACGATATTAATACTATGTACTGGTTGGGAACCATGAAGACTAACATAATTAAGGGCTTATCCTAAAAGAATGAATGCGATTATTTACTCTCCTTAGCACACACAAAGTTATGGCATACGTAAGACAACGACTGTCATTGCATCAGATAGACGCTATGGGCGAGTGGGTCATACAATGTTCAAACAATTGAGCTACAATCAATGTCTGCGGTTGAAAACGACATGAGAGCTTTCTTTAAATAAAGGCGGCTAAAGTATTTTATAAGGACGGCTGCTGTGAGCAGCTGACCAAGAGAGATAATTTCGTCGAAGGGCGCCGAGGGTTAAGTTAAAAACAAGTGTCCCTGACACGTGGGAAAGACGGCTAAGCGGCGCTGCAACACTGCGCCGAGTCTCTGATGGATCTGGACGACTATGTACGCTTGTGAAGCTATAAAAGGACGAATGCACTTTCTTTCGTTTTCAATTTTAAATAATTTTCAAATGGCAATGGTAAAACATTTAGTCTGGAATGAGGGCCCGCAGACTTTGGGCATTGATGGACCAGAAACCGCTTGAAGCAGATCTCTTGCTTAGAAAGGGCAATAGATTGGACCTATCCGGATACCAACATCGACTCAGATGGCAAGGCTCCACCACCCACGTGGGACATGACGGCAGAGTTCGGTTAAGGAATTGGCCAATCAATCAATCAACCTGTTTTAGTCTACTGCTGGACGTAGGCTTTCCTAAAGGTACGCCACAAAACACGATCATTCGTGACCCTCCTCCAGTTACTACCAGCGACCTTCTTTAGGTCATCGGTCCATCTGGCAGGAGGGAGTCCTACACTACGTTTGTTGAGGCCCAGCCTCCATTTGAGAACCGCTTGCTCCAACGATCGTCGGTTTGCGAGCTCTTTGTGCCTGATGAGCCCGAAGCATTGTGTGTAACTGGATTGAGCATTATGTTTGTCAACACGTGTGCAACTGGCTTCCTTATATCTTTTTTTAATTGAGACAGAATGGATGCAGCGGCGAGCAACGGCGGCGGAGGCGGGGCGGCCGTCACGGCTCACAAATGCCATCTAAACATAGTCTCTCCAATCATCTGACATTTGTTTGTTTGTGTACAAACAGAGATGCGGCCGCCCCTCGTGCGCGACTAACTGGGCCAGCGGTGCAAGCGCCGGCGCGCTGCGATTATTGTGCGATTTACGATCGATTGGGAGCGATCGGGTTATCGGGCGGCGCGACGCTGATTGCACGCGAGGAGCGAGACTTCAGATAACGCCGCTCTTGGCTCAGCGGAGGCGCAGAGAACATCCTTACGAGACGAACAAGAGGCTATCAGTCCCATACGATAAAGGAGCATGCCTATTGGTCTAATCATTTTATTAACGTAGTCAGTTCTGTGGCGATTTCGATATAGTAAAAAAGACTTAATGTTATCGGTGGACTGGTCGTCTTTAACTTTGTTTCATTCCATGAAATAACTTTCAACGTAAATATTTTAATACCGAACAGAGGATTGAAAAACTCAACACTGTTTCCATGGTTTTATGGCGATTTTGTAATCTTGTTTGAATACGAGTAGCTTTGTTAATATCCAGTTTTATGATTTACTAATAAAATGCAAGAGTCTGACGTCTCGCAGCTTGTTATAAGGGACTAGTTTTATTACCATACGAACGTTTAGAAATTAATTTTTATCATAGATTAATCTCGTATTTTAGAGTCACCTTAATAAATTGATCTCTTGAAGAGATTAATTATGAGAAATATTATATCGAATATTACGGTGAAAGAAAACATCGTGAGGAAACCTATCTGTTCCCCGATTAGGTAATAGTCAGTACTTGTAAAGTGCAACATGTCTTACCACCTGTCACATTGAGTACTGAGTACCTGGTCAAAACGTGGGTTCGACGTGGCCATAGAATACTACCTTCGCAATTGCGGAAATGGAAACATGAACCTCTGACTACCCCGAAAGGATTAATGGTCGTGAACGTGTTTGTCTTAATTATGAGAAAAAATTGCGAGTTACAGTCAAAATAAAATGAAGCTATATTTATATTTAAGCTATATTAAGATTTTAGCATCTTCCCCTATTACAGTTTCTTTCGTGTTTTATGTAATTTACTCGATTGTAACATTTATTAAAACTGTCCCATACGAATGTGGATAGGCAATAGAAAGAACTAACCATGTCATATAGTATTTATAATATGCCGGGCAGGGGAGTCTACACTTATGAAGCAGTCGCCATATTCATTCATTATTAATGCTACAATCGTGTCGTTGATTATCATGAGAGATTTTAGGTCAGCGAGCACTTGGTGAAAGATAATTAAAGTCACTCCTACTTGCTTTCCACATATTTGAAAGGAGATAACAGACACTTTATATAGATAACAATTTTTAGATTAGATTCAAACTGTTTGTCCAATGTTACGTATGTCTTTTAAATGTATTTTACCTCGAGTGTTACATTATATTTACATTACAACTTAATAGCGTGAACTTACTATCACACCATACTTGAAATATTTATCAGAATAAAATACGACAACATTATTCGATGTCACGGTAAGGTATATAGTTCAAAAACAATTTTGAAATAATATAACCAGTAAAACTTTTCATACATAGAGTCACGTTAACTCTTCATACCGGCTATGATATCGTGACTAACCGTAGCGTAGTGTGGCGCTAGTCGATCCGCAGACTATCAGTGCGAGATGAGCCTCCTCTCCATAGTGGTGCGGAGGTCTCTCCCACGCGCCAGCCCACTGGTCCGCCCTTGCTCTCGCGGCCTCTGCACTCGCAAGGGCGCTCAGCATTGCGACATGCAGCTATGGACTAACCGTCTTAGAAGACCACCTAATATCACCAATTATTAATAATATCGAGATCCATGTCACTCCGAAAAGAGGTCCAAAATAAAGAGGTTATGCTCCTCACGTATAACTTGTGTGCATGACAACATTTACATATATATGAAATAGGTTGTTTAAAATAATCGCATTTCTAGATTGCTGAAAATAGTTGTTTGAATTACATGCTACTTTGTAAGCCGCAGTAATTTTGATTAAAGAAAAGTAGACGTTTTAATATATACGGTGTATGATTGATAAAATAATACGCTTTAAAAAAAAGGAGAAGAAGTCTGAATCTAAAGTTGCAGTTTTAGTTTCAACTACGCCAAGCGCCTGAGTCACTTCAATTTCACTATAATAGTGCGGTTTCGTGGTCAGCTGTGTCACTGTGTATTGGCACAAACTTATCTTTCGGCTTTATTGAAGCAATCGCAAAAATCAGGATTAGTAAAAACTAAAACCCCTTTCACAATTTAATAGTCTAAGCAAATCGCGTTGCAGTTCACTACCAGTTTAATATATACAAGTTGCAAAAACTTTTCAAACATAACGACCTTCTGAACAGAATCGCTATTAATTATCATCCCAAGAGTTTAATTTTGTGGTGTGTCCCAACAATTAACGCTCTTTTTTGATTCTATTTACTTTATCAAGAAGCAATATACCGATGGCAGAGCCTTTAAATTACTCGTATTTTGGTTCTACTTCGAAATCTTATTTTTTGTAAACCATAGTACTAATATTAAAAAACACAATGAAATGAAATAGTAGCACAATAAATTCACAATCACAAACACTTGCAGAAGCGCCTTATCGGCAGGCGTAGTGGCAGTCGCGGCGCGTGGCGGCCGAAGGAGCGTGCAGTGAGCGCTGCGTCGCCGGCGCACTGGCCGCCATGTGACACGCGCAGCGGCGGCGACGGATTCCCACCGCGCCCAATTAAGCCCATTTACAGCCATTGCCCACTAATAGATATGTAGATAGGAGAGAGAATTCTAATTGAAACATGTACGAGGATGTACTAGGCCCCTTATAATGGGAACATTTCTTTTATCATTTGCTCCATCTCACACACAGCTTTAGCGCACACTGCAGAAATGAGACACATGAGGTACTCTAACATATATATATACAGAGAAATTAAAGTTTTCTTCAGTAGAGTGAAGTTCACACATGCAAATGACGCTCGTTTTGCTTTAAAAGAGATGCAGAGATCACGGAATGCACACATACATATAGGGACAAATCTTAATGAACTACATAGGTGTATGATAAAATTTAAAATATTAAATCCAGTGTTAGTCTGAATCTTACTTCTCTTCATTTCTAATCCTAATTCTTTTTGTGTCGCGTCGTAGAGAACGACTAAAGGTTATGGGTTTTTGAATCTATTGGACCTCCTGTGAAATATATTACATTACACAACTAAAGATGTTTTGTTTCACTGTGTTGCTTTATACCCCGAAAGAGATTGAAGTGAGTATATGTATTAATGCATTTAAATCTGTTTGTTTGAAATGTGTCAAAAAAGTCTTTGACACCTAAAAGTTAATTGTAAGTGCAGCATTGTTTTTGGGCCATGATTGAGTTAAATTAGAGGTAGATCAATAGAAAAGACAAAAAGGAAATTAAGGCCATAAAAGATAAACATGAGAAATGCACCACCTATCACGATGTTTTTGCTCATCGTGAGGAAAGTAACCCATTCTTCAGCATACGTTTACTGTTGTAAGTACTCTAAACGACCTCAAAATATGTAATAATCCTAAATATTGACGTCTTGCATTATGTCATGATGTTGTGGTGACCGCGATAAGAAGGTCTCTGGTGCACTGTTAGTGCCCTCGCCTCGCTTATCAGTCGAGCCTCTTCGGAGGGCGACGACCGCAACAGCGACATCTGCATGTCGTACAGTCCTCGTCAAGCTGTCTTCCAAGTACATTTACCAGGAGCGCGATTTATAGCCATTAATTGTCATCAATGGACATCATCTGGGTCAGATGACTGCTACTGCGTCAATATAAGGTCACAAGTCCGATATCAATGCTATGAGTAAAAATGGCCGAGAAGTAATTATAGAGCGTGAATTTATTTGTATGAATGCTAGAATTTGCGCTGGTAAACAATATTACAATTTTATATTGACACATGTTCAGAGTAGACAGAGAACTTCAGTGATAAAGAATTCCTATGAAGGTCTGTACAAGTTACAACAAATATCACGTGCTCAATCTTACACTATTCTGTTATATTGTTTCTGTTGTAGAAGTTGGATACTAAACGAATAAAACAATGTTTGTTAGATGACTAGAGGCTACTGTTCGAGCAGAGTATGAATTGAGTCCAGTTTGAGGCGCCAGCCGCCGCTTGCTCCTTAACAGACATATTTCACAACATGAATTCCAAGCATTCCACGCTGATAAATTTAACATCCAACTTCACATTGGGTTCCATCATTCATTCCATTACTGCGTGTATTAGTGAAAGATGAACTTCACTTTGGCGACATCACGTGCATTACATGTATGAGGGTTGGTAGCAATTAGGGAGAAAGATAATGCTTAACGGAACTATATAACCGCCGCGTTTGTATGTATGGATTTCAAAGAAGTACTTCATACCTCTAGAAATAATTACTCTTTAATTGAATTATCTTAGGCATTGTCATGACACTGAAGTTGCAATATTTTTAAATTAAGAGATAAATAGTTATTAATCATATATCACCTATCGCCAAAATAACGTTAATATATTTAAAAAATAATAAACTACGAATGTTTGTCAATCAAAACTACTCTTTAAAATTATATTATCAGTGTCATTTCAATCCAACATATATTAATAAGTCATATAGAGAAGAATGCGTATGTTGAAATAAGTAGCAGCGAACAAACGTCAGGAGGCGAGCGACGCCGATTCGGGGCAATTGGGAAATCAATGAGCACTCCTTATTGACATGTGCTCCATCAGTACGATACACATACATTATATTTATGATTGACATCATGTACATATTAACTATATGTGCCTATCATCGATTGTTACTAGAGGACAGCAATGCAATCGTTCTGAAATTATGTAACGAAATTGAAGCGATCAACACATTATGGAAATGTTAATCCTCACAGTACATCCCCGTGTTCATTCCTTTCCGGCACAACACGCTCGCAATGATTGAGCGCGCGTGGCTTATGATAGAGATATGATGGCTGAGGCGGGCGGCGACGTCTCCCGGTGGCACGGCCTGCTGCCGGGCGCAGTCTCGGGGCAGCCGCCGCAGAGCGCCCATGGACTCCAGCCGCTCCGACGCCGCCACCTCCACCGCCGACGACCTCGCGGTACGCCCAACCTTCTCACAGCGCAGCTCAGCCACATCTCTTGCTTCAGTGATCGTCATTGTGCTCAAGTTGCATTTCAAATTGTTATTTTATGGATATTACATATATTTTAATATCATTATTACGCCCAAATAAATTGTTGTTTCATATAGTTAATTCTTCTAGTGGACATGGCACGAGGGTTTGTTAAACCATATTGCATTTGTTTGGCGCAGGGTCGTCCGTTGTGCCTGTTCTACTTCAGCGAGCCGTTCGGCGTGCTCTCGTCCACTCCGCCGCAGTTGCTGGGTGCCACCGCTGCAGAGGACGACGACCACCCCCCGCCCCCCGCGGCGATGCCCCTGCGCGCCCCCTCGGGGGCGGTCACCCTGCGCTTCGAGCTGGGCAACGTGACCCTGCACGAGCGGCCCCTGGAGCTGGTGGCGCTGCCGTCGCCGCCGCCCTGCCTGGTGGGCCCCTGGCGCCCCCCGCGCACCCTGCCGCCCCTGCCCGCGGAGGTGCCGGTGGCCTGCTCCACGCCCATGGCAGCCCCCTGGGCGCGCCGCCCTCCGCCCGCGCGCTTCTTCCTGCCGCCCATAGCGCTCTCCGCGGAGGGCGAGGAGGCGCCGCTGCCCCGGAGGGCCCCCCGCGGGGTGCGCAAGAGGCTGCACCCGCGCTCCAAGAGGCGGCTCAGCGCCCTCCGCAGGAACGTCACCGACCTCATACAGAGGGAGGTCTCCGGTGAGTGCCACCATGCTCTCATTTACAATTAACTAAAGAAATTTGTACGAAAGTGGTTAGTATGTATGAATTTGGTTGTTACAATTCGTATTTTCGATTAAGTTGAATCAGTGAAACACTTGAGACCAAAATATACATACAGTAGTAGATTTGTGAACCACTTCCTTATTGGGAGTCGGGTATGAATCGTAGGAACGGAGTAGGTAGCGGACGAGGCGCATCGCGTGCCTCAGAGGAACCGCGAGCGAGTCACGCGACCACAGCCACTGCCTTCGATTCGGTGCCACCTATACAGTTATAGGAAACGTATGTTCTAACTTTGAACGAACACATATATCACAAAATCAGCGTCGTAGTATATTTCAGCAGAAACAAAACGAATGAATAATCTTGTGCGTGAAATTTACAACGACATGGATTCCTTATAGAATACAGATACTATGAGAGCTAAACTACAGGTATAAAAATACGTCAATTATTTATTGTAGCCGCATAAACCTTATGTGGTTTGTACCACCCCCAAAGAAATGAAACCTTAATAAATAAATGTGAAAGTACAAGCGTTCGCGACGATGATGGAAACGTTAGACGATTTTTATTTAAGCTACTCCTGTCTTTTGGAATGTAGCAAATTGTGTCTTGGTGAGCAAAGGCTTACGTTGCCGCCTCAAGGACACAGGAAGCGATTGTTGCTGCAGATTCAGGCGAACTTGATAGCGCCAGACATTAACCTATTTAGTGATTGCTTGAAGATAACTGATTTATATAAGATAATTCCTTAACCAAAATACGGCTCCGTCGTACCTTTGACACATTAAGCATGATAATGGCAAATAAGATGAATTTTAAAGTAATTACTCAGTATAAATGATGTTATATAATGATAATTTTGTAATAAATTTTAATCTTTACAGTATAGATGCGTACACGAAACCCAAAATACCCAACGAGAGAAAGGGTCGTGCTGTGAATTGGTCCGAACCACCGTTTTCTGCAACTTGCTAAATTACAAATCTTATTATATTTTAGCCATTTTTTAGGATTTGTGGTGGATTCACGAATGCGATTGTGATCTGATACTTCATAATTATATGTACTCGGCACTAGTATATCATGACGGAGATGTTTTACATTGTGAGCGCAGTGGTACATATATGTCGCATGATTTCACATAAAAAGTGAATATAGATTGGCGCTCTCGATTACTGATAGATGTGATGGCGTGGCGGCGGGTGCGTGCCATCTGTATGCGCCGCCTTTCTCCGCATTCAGAGCGGCACCACAAGCCATCGCTCATTCACGGGCGCCGCGGCTGCACACCAAGCTACACTTTACCTCTGTCTACCTGGCTGAGATAAATTGCTACAAAGAAAAACTACAACTATATAAAAATTTAGTAAAATATCCACGTCAGGAAAGGGCCCTAAAATATAGTTATCCAAAAAAAAATACATTCCATTACTTGCAAGGTTACCGTGAATGTAAGTCACATGTCGTTGACACACAGACATTTTTGATATCTTGGAGCTGGGAGTTGTTCAGATTGAACTGGGTATAGGATATTTAATTGGCTTTATGCTAATTACTAAAAACATTTAATTTCACCTCAGTCAAATATAAATGTCAAGCACGAATAATGAAAGAACAACTTTTTATCCTGAAAATCTTTCTGCGTGCCCACCGATTAATAGACATGAACTACATAAGTCTGCAGAATTATGTGAATACAACATTAAGCAGAATATAGGGCAAATAGCGATTGTTCAACCCGGTAGATTTACCTGAGTGTGGGGCAGAAGGGCGCGATTGAACTGTGGCCGAAGGGCAGTCGCGCGCCCTCTGCCGCAGCGGCCGCTCACGGCACGCGCCGAGTCAACCGTGAGGCCCAACTCGTTGCTAATGTGACTCTATGTCAACGTCTAGGCTATTAGTACATTAGAGTGAAAATACAATTAAAGGTACGCTTCAATTAAATTAAGATACTTTATTTAAAAAAACAAGATTCATGGATATATTAGATACGCTTATGTAAGATATTAATTTACTATAACTTATTATAAAATATTTAACATATTGTTTTATTATTAACAGCGGTTGCTGTAAGAAGTAAGCAAATGATGATAAACCTAAGATGTATATTTAATAAATCATGCTGTGCGTAGAAAGACATTCATATTTCCAGTGGTTAGCAAGTCACTCTTTTAAATTTGTAATCTGTAAACAGTTTATTGTCACTTGCAAATTTGTCAATGAGTCTAAATTGACTCATTTGATAAATGTGTTGCATTTATGATGTTAACCATGTTGCGGTAAAGGGGAAGTTGCGCTGGCAGAGGCTAAGCAGCCCGTTGCCATGGCGACGGCAGCGCCCACAACATAACCTCAAAGCAGATGCTGCTCCAGATAGCCCCTGTGAGTCAGTTGGCCCCATTCGCCGCCAGGGGCCTCCACGCGCTGCCATTTTAATCCCACTAAAATGACAATTTCAATAACTCAAATGAGATTGTAATGGAATATCCGAACATTGAATCAATGATTTGTATTCGGACGGAGCTAATTTCTGATCCATTCTCATATCAGCTGTCGACAGCCGCTGGTTATAACACGACAGGGTATTTGGCTTCTTAGCCTGGCTCAGTGTGCAGTTTTCTTTATTTACACGAGTTTTCGTTTATTAACTAGAGTTTCTGTAGCCAAGTGGATAAGCCATTTGATTTCTTTTTAGAGGTCCGAATCCCGACTCGGGAATATAGTAATGAATTTAATTTAAAAATGTGTTTTTCATTTACGGACATAATGTAGTCGCTAAGGATCAGGGAAAACATTGTAAGGATACCTGTCTATCCCTCGGGATAGGTAATGTAAGGCCAGTGCCTGTATATGTGTTTGTGTGTTAGTAACGGTACGCTAGCATAAAAAATGAAGCCCGTGATATTGGGCTGCCACTCTATAGCAATATCGCGTGGCAAGTCTTGCACCTCTTACAAAAACGTCACCTGCAAGGTGTCTTGACACAGCACTAAGCTGAGATGGAAGCTGGCGTGGGTTGATGGCGTGCGTTGTGTTGCAGAGTCGCTGGGCGGGGTGCGCGGCGCCATCCGCCTGCTGCAGGACGCCTGGAGGCCCCCGGGGACGCTGCCGTGAGTAGCCAGCGCTTCGCACTCCTTTTATTTACAATTTTATGCTACGTACATATTCAGTCACGACCTTTAATCCCTTTCGGGGTAGACAGAACCTTGGAGATATTATAACTAGGTCACTTTTTAGCAAGAATATTGGAGTTGTGATGTTATAATGGAATATTGGTGACAGGGTGCTAACCTTTCTCCTAATAGATACAATTTCCCCCAAATGCTTAGTCGCCTTCTATTTAATTTATTACGTCCCAGACTAGCCCAGGATTATTTCATTCCTTACTGGTTTATGAGTATTTTCCGAGATGCTCGAAGGGTTCAAATTTTATCATTCTGGCCACGACACGTCACCGACGATTCCTCATCATGCTTACATACATATGCATAAGATTTCAGCACTGTCAGGGGTAGTTGCGTGTCCCCCATGAATTAAGTGTTTGTGGTCTTTGGTCGCTCGAAAGCCACTTTTTACATGAAATATATCCACGTGACACTGGACTACAATACTGACTATTAGCAATTCAGAAATAATAGGCACACGTTCTCAAGATGTTTCCCCTCACCATAATCATCAGCACATGTACACATCTCTAGATGGTCCATACAGGCTCATCCCACGCCCGGAGCTGTGTATCAGCCCGCATACCGCAGTTGTAGACTTCGAGTTTCTGACTGTTCTACTTACTAAAGCGACCTATATTATACAGGTTGGCGCATTCAAAAGTGTCAGTATGGGAAAGTCTGAAACTATAAGAGATACGAAGATTTGTTCTAATTACGAACCATGTCACCGATTTTGATAAAAATAAAAACTGCATTCATACTTTCTTTGAAAAAACATCTGTAACCAGTACGGGAATCGAACCCGGTTACTTTGAAAAATTAAACTTGGCCTTATCACTTTTTCTTTTTAAATGTCGATTGTGTAGGTCTTAAGCTGTAAATGTCCCTATGAAACTTGATGTCTAAAATGAATAAAATGCATTGTTTTGGCATACTTTAGTTTATCATAGTAGCTTACATACACCGTTACAATACTCAAGAAGTTTAGACATGTAAAATTGTCTCTGTGGCTGTTTGTAGTTTTGTACCTCTCTACTTGTTACATACACCTACCATATCATGTGGCATTAGCATTGCATTAATCCGCTTAGAAAGTTTTGTTATTTACAGTAATCAAACACTAAAAATCGATTGAAAAGTCCACTTAAAGTGATGTGTTAAACCATATTTGAAAATTTCTTGTGGGGTTACGTTAAGAATGAATCTTACAAAACAAGCTATGACACCGTTGAAGACCTAAAAGTAGCAATAGAGTCAAAGGTTACTGGGCAACTTACTATGAAAACTATACCCACGGCCTACAGAGACAAAATTGGTATGGATGTTTAGATAAACGTCCCTAGTTTACGAATATACAGGGTGACAGATTTGTCACTGGCAATATTTTAACCTGGCTATCAGTAGCACCTATAGAACCCATTTTCATAATAAAAAAGGTAGGAAATTTTTGGAAATTTTGGACAATTTTTTTAATTTTCATTTTAAATTTTCCGTAACATATGGGTACCCTATTAACGTACTACTTGCCAAGGTCATGTTCATTCATAAATTGTAAGTTTACATTCTCTATGGTAATCTAGTGTTTGTGGACTAGGAGCATCTTGAATGAAACTTTTTTCATTATTGAGACATTGTTTTCACAGGTTAGGAAGCCAATAGAACATACTTATGTGGTTTCCTTTAAACATTAATTACGACAATGTTACGCACTATTATTTTATTTAATCCAAATAATTATCACTGCACACAATAACACAACATGAACATTAGCCGGTTATGGATTGTACTTAATTTAATCGCGTAATTATTCTATGCTGGTTACTAATTAATCTCCCTTTAGTTTACGCTTTGATAAGTTCTTTAAAATATTTGATTCCATTAAGTTTTCTATGTTTTAATTCTCGACAATTATGACCTCAAAAGCACTTATTAATTAAGTAATTAATTTCATTTCCACTAAAGTATGAATTTACATTCACATAACTAAATCATGTTTTACTTTCACAACATTAATAAACATAATCTACCATTATTGTACTATGAAATAGCAATTGAACATTAAATTATAAATTCAGACGACAAAAATACTTTTAACCGCCATAGCGTTGTAAAACAAACAATCAAATAAATAAATTAGCCACAGATAAAATAAAGTTCATACTTTCGACTTACTACGAGCATAAATATTTTGTATGACTAATTAATAAATATACATGAGATGAAGAATAAAACAATGATAAGTAAATCATTAATAATAAAATTGTTTATTTCACTTATGTGTTAATACTATTTTGTCACTAAAAGTACTTGATACTTCAAGTACTTTTTAAGACATGTAACCATACCATTAAATCAATGTTATTACTCTATGTTGAATTGAAATTGAATTGTTTATTGTAAAAAAATTTAGCAACGGAATTCGCAAGATGATAATAAGTTTTGAAATTATTTGTTATTAATTGTAATAACTATCGATACGGATTAAAATGAACAAAAATCGAAGAACTAGTGAAAGGGAATTGTTTTTAGCATCATGTACAATGTATGTGTGATGAAATCGATGTGTTTTGATAATTTTCATTGGTGGCATGTAATGTTCAACCAACTTTTATGTTCTTGTGTATTAAATAGCAGGTAAGCCGTAGTGATGATTAACGACGACTTTTCTTCGTACCCTAGAACGGCATTGGGTACAACAGAAATGAGAGTTTACAATTAAATTTTTACTTGAATGTTTTGTTGTTGATAGTTGTTTGCTTTGTTGTTGATAGTTTTTTGTTTTGGGTGTTAATTGGATGAGAACTTATGAATGAAATAATGTAGGGCGTCCACGTATTCTGAATTGGCTCCCAAACTTTGAGGAGGCTTTTCTCCATACTTTTGTACTGGAGGGTACTAAAATAATTAAGTTAGGCTGCATAATTTTGATCATATAATCTACCCTTGAAGTATTGCCAGTGATGAAAATTTCACCCTGTATATGTCGCATCAATGTAGAGTATGGGAATGTGCCCAAAAATTGAAAAAAATAAATGTAAGTGATATACGGTAATGATAAGACATTTTCGACTATTTGCATTGAATTGATAGGTAATGAACTATTACGATAGGAATACACATATTCCACCACCTCATTTCTTCTATTAATATTTTCATTAATTATATCAATGAATTGCTCGGCGTATATGCTATCCGCGTATGGTCGCCGAGTAGCGTTGATGATCGCTGCAGTGATTCGGAAATCAGACATCATGTTAGGCAAAGAAACATTAAAATATATGTGTCGGAATAGCTTATAATCTTTTTTGAAACGACCGTTCATTGTCTCGACAACCAACCGGCACATTGTTATAAGTCTAGACTTGTTCGCATCTTCGGTTGTAAGTTGCTCTGCTCTAGATCTGGATGGTGGCATCTGAGGATTATAGCCAAATTCTTGAATAGAGGAGATTGAGTCCCGAAAGCCGAGGTCTAGTTTAAGAGTGTGTGGCGCGGCTTTAACGTGCGATTGAAACGGATAATGCAAGCCTCTGGCCGTGCATTATTGTAAGGCGCAAACGTTCATGTTATTTTTATTGATTACAATACTTAATTAATACCTACGTAATATTTTTAAACACATTTCAATTCAATTTCAATAGTTGTATTTCAGACTACGCCCGCGGTTTTTTTTTTTAACATCACAAAATGAAATGTAGGCTAGCCCTCAATAATTTACCAATAATTTGATTTTTGTAGCAAATATTTCGAAAACCGGGTCAGATTATGCCCAATGACCTTTAACGTAAATTCACCACATAAAAAAACAAAATTCAATAGTAAGATCGTTACTTAAACGTGTTGAATATTGTATTGAAAACAACGGTGGTCACTTAGAACACCTACTATGATAAATTAAAGTATGCCAAAACAATGCATTTTATTCATAGACATCATGTTTCATAGGGACATTTACAGCTTAAGACCTACACAATCGACACTTAAAAAGAAAAAGTGAAAAGGCCAAGTTTAATTTTTCAAAGTAACCGGGTTCGATTCCCGTACTGGTTACAGTTGTTTTTTCAAAGAAAGTATGAATGCAGTTTTTATTTTTATCCAAATCGGTGACATGGTTCCTAAGAACAAATCTTTGTATCTCTTATAGTTTCAGACATTCCCATACTGACCGTTTTGAATGCGCCACCCTGTATATATATAAGTATTTGTTGTTATGATCAGTTGTATGCGTGTTTTCTTGGGTCTGTCACAAGTTGTCAAATCGTGTAGGTCATTTTTTACTTACGTCTAGTATTTTAATTTAAAAATAGTGTTAAATCGTTCATCACACATAGTAATTAATAGTGTATAGAGTAATAATAGTTTAGTGTCGTTGTGTTAAGAAAAATTTGAGTTTTAAATTGTGTTTAGTGAAATAATTAGTGAAAAGTGATATTACTTTGTCTTACAAATTTATACATACTTTTAAATAGTGGGTACTTCATAAAAATAGTCTTTAAGCATTTTGAATTTGTAAGACTTTTTCGAACAATAACTTTGTTACTCCGTGGCTCAGTTGGGATTGCACTGAACTTAAGCGCTTCTGAGGTGGTTCGAGGCTCACCGACTCCTTGCAATTTTGACCCGTTTTGATCTTTTTATTTTTTTTTAAGTTTTGTTTTTTTTTTTTATTGCATTATGATTTGTTTGGCGTGCGGTGAGTCTGTACCCGCTGCAGAGGCGATGGAGTGCAGTCGTTGCAGTGGTAACTACCACTATAAATGTTTGGGCATGTCTTTGAGCATGTTCAAAAAACAGACAAAGGCAGCCCGAAGTAAGTGGACGTGTCCGGAGTGCGCTAGGGTGCGACCCCGCACCGACAACCGGAAGACTCCTGTACGCGAGGCGCAGTCGGTCCGGGGCTCGGACAGCGATACGAGTCGTCCGCAGTCACCGGAGGCCAGGGAGGTTGCGGATGGCGTGGTGGCCCAGATGAAGCTGTTCCGGGCCGAGATGGTTGCGGCTATCACAGACCTGCGAGTGGAGTTGCGGGATGAGCTCCAGGAGTTCCGCCGAGACATGCGCCGGGAGATCGCGCAGGTCAACTCCAAGGTGACCGATCTCGAGCGCCGGTTGGAGGAGCTGGAAAAGAGGACGGGCGAGGGTGCGGCGCTGGATGATGCCGTCCTGTCCGCTGCCACTAAGCCCCTGGAAGGTGCGATCCGGGAGCTCAAGCACCAGATAGCGGAACGGGACCAGGACTTGCTGGCGAACGATGTCCAGCTGAGCTGCATACCGGAGGTGCCTGGAGAGAGCCCGTCGCATTTGGCCACACTGGTGGCGGTCAAATTGGGTGTGACGCTGGACGAGCGTGACATCGTCAGTGCGGTGCGCATGGGGCCGCGGCGCGATGCTGCCGGTGTTGCTGGTGCCTTGAGCCGTGGTCCGCGGCCGATAGTCGTCCGGCTTGCTCGTCGTTCGACGCGTGACGACCTGGTCCGCGCGGCTCGCGTACGCCGTGGCGCAACCACCGCAGACATGGGCCTGCCGGGTGAGCCTCGCAGGTTTTACCTCAACGAGCGCCTCACCCGCCTCAACAGGCAGCTCTTCGGGCGGGCGCGCGAGCGGGCCAAGGCGTGCGGCTGGCGTTTCGTCTGGACGCGCGACGGGCGAGTGCTGGCGCGAAAGGCAGACGGAGCTACGGTCCACCGCATTCGGGAAGAGGAGGACGTGGAGAGGGTTTTTGGACCTCTCCCCGTTTGATATGCTATTTTAATGTATTCTTGTATAATATAGTTAGTGTTAGTTTGTTTTTAGTTTTTAGTTTGTTTGTTTCTAAACTGTGTCTGCGTCTGGTGGTAGGGCTTGATTCAGTGTGCCTTGGTGTATGTTTCGATGCTGCTATTGTGCCCTTGTATATGTTTTCTGTTTCAATTGTATATGAATATGTATATGTATTACGTTTTAATCTAAATCTGTATTATTATTTATATGTATTTGTTGGTATATGTAAACTTTTCCCTCAACGGTTCCCATGACTCGTATTAAGCGATTCAAAATTGGGTTGTTTAATGCGGGCTCGCTGGGGACCGGCCATGACGAGCTGGAGGCGGTGGTTCTTCGTGCAGACTGCGAGTTGGTGGCCATCAGCGAGACGTGGCTACGGGGGGGGCGAGGAGGGGCGCGCGCCCTCCATTCCCGGGTATCGCCTGCGCCATGTGCCGCGGCCGCGCTCCGTGCGTGCCCGCGGGGGGTGGCGTTGGGTTCTACCTGCGGCGTGGCTTGCGCGCGTGCCTGGTTTCCCACCCCGTCTCGGCCACAGTGGAACAAATGTGGTTCCGCATCGTCGCTGGTGGCACTCGGCTCGTGGTTGGGACGGCTTACCGGCCGCCATGGCTTGGCGCTGACGAATTTTTTGACGCACTGACTGACTCTGTGACATCGTTTAGAAATTATGACAAACTTGTTTTGATGGGTGACATGAACATTAATTTTGATGACGTGCATGACCGAAACCGCAAACTTTTGACTGACTTTCTGACTATTCTAAAGCTAACGCAGCATGTCAATAAACCGACTCACTTTACTGATCATTCGGAAAGTACAATAGACTTGATAATGACTGACGCACTGGTACATTCCGTTGACGTGCGGCGCAGCCCTGACTTAGGCAGACATGCCTTTGTTGTGGCTGAGCTTAGCGTGAGGCGGAGTAAACCAGTGCAAAGACGCGTTATGTACCGACCGCTAAAAGACATTGACTTTGACAAATTTAATAATGACTTAAATGACATAGACTGGACATTTTTGATGAAACTTGACGTTGTTGATGACATGGTAGCTCTTTTGACTGATAATATGACAAGACTATTTGACAAACACGCCCCCGTCAGGAGCATTTTGGTGAAGGACGCTCCTAAGCCTTGGTTGACGAGCACTGTACTGCTTATGATGCGGCTACGCGACAATGCTTACAAGCGTTTTAAGCGTACTGGAATCGAGGCACATAAGCAGTACTATAGGGACCTGAAACGACTTGTCGTTCAGGCTCTACGCTCTGAAAAACAGGCTTTTTTTGAAAATACTATTAATGACAAGACGAATTCCAAGACTATGTGGAAAGACTTAAAAAAGATAATTTTGACTGACAATGACAAGACTGACTTACCACCTCATTTTGACGATCCTGACATGATTAATGGGCATTTCCTGGACATTCCAGGAAATGCAGACATAAATATTAGTGACTTGACTTACTTTGAATATCACCGGTTTGGTTCTTCGTCATTCTCGCTGGAGCCAGTTTCGGCTGAAGCGGTGACTAGGATTGTTTCGGCAATCAGGACGAAGGCCAAGGGTGTTGACGACATTGACATTGACATGCTGCTACTGACATTGCCGACGACTATTGACGTATTGACAGCGATTGTGAACAGGAGCCTCAGCACTGGTATCTTTCCAACTAGTTGGAAGGCTGCCAGGGTCCTGCCGTTGCCGAAAATACCTAACCCGACTGAAATATCCCACCTTCGTCCCATAAGTATCCTTCCATGTGTGTCAAAGATAGTGGAGAGGGTTGTGAGTATTCAGCTTACGAAATATCTAGAAGAAAACGGTATTTTGCCCGAGTATCAATCGGGATTCCGTAAGGGCCGCTCTACTGCGACCGCCTTGGCGAATGTGGTCGACGACGTTCTGCAGGCCCAGGGCGATGGCATGAGCACCCTAATGGTATTACTTGATTTTTCTAGAGCTTTCGATAGTCTGAGCATACCCTTGCTATTATCCAAGATGACGTATTATGGATTTTCTACCGGTGCTGTGAAGTGGTTCGATAGTTATTTATCTCACCGAACGCAAGTCGTTGGGTTGCGGGGGATGGACGGTGGAGCTCGGTGGTCTTCACCTCGTGTGTTGACGAGGGGAGTGCCGCAGGGTTCTATCTTAGGTCCTCTGCTTTTTATACTGTATAGCGCGGATGTTGTTAGCAGTATCGAAAGCAGTCGATATCATCTCTACGCTGATGATTTGCAGCTGTATGCGTCCGCCAAACCTTCGGAGATGTCGGAATGCATACGGAGCATTAATTCTGAACTTGAACGAATTGCGTGTTGGTCTGATAGGAATGGTCTTGCACTGAACCCTTCCAAGTCTAAGCTTTTAGTTCTTGGAAGCCGGTCGCAAATTCGGAATACGGTGGATGTCTTGTCGGCCAATGGTGTATCTATCAGGGGAAACGTCATAGAAAGGGTAGAGGAGGTCAGGAACCTGGGCCTACTGATGGACAGTGGGCTTCGTTTTGAGAAGCATGTCCTCAGTGTGGTTGGGAACTGCTTCTACCGTTTAAAGGTGCTCTACAATATCCGCGAATATCTCAGTGTAGACTTGCGTGTCTATCTGAGTGAAGCGTTGATATTGTCGAGGCTGAACTACTGTGATGTTGTCTATGGTAGCTGCATACTTGGCCGAACTAGGAAATTGATACAGCGGGTGCAAAACGCATGCGCCCGTTTTTGCTTTAATATACCTCGCCGTTCCCACGTCACTCCGTACTTGAACGACGCTAACTTGCTGAACATGCAGTCCCGTAGGCGGCTGCACCTTGCAACGCTGTTGTTTGGTGTCATTCGGTCGGAGGGCCCGTCTTACTTGTATAGAAAACTGAAGTGGTCAGTGAATCCACGGCACTTTAAGATTAGGGCTGCTTTGCCGGTGCACCATTCAGCAGCGTTTCGGGGATGTTTCAAGTTTGCGGCGTCCAAGTGCTGGAATGATATACCGCCACCTATCCGTGATGTTGTTTCTAGGGGAGTCTTCAACCGTAGGTTCAAGGCTTATCTTCTGGAGGAACAGAAATCCATCCCCTAAATCCTGTCAATGATCTTACCTTGTGTTTACAAATACCAAATTTCTATAATTGTATCAGATATTGTATATATTCATTTATTGGATGTATTTACATATTTAAGCTTCTGTACAGAGATCTATGTATGTGTATATACGTGTTTGATTGTGTATTATGTTTGTATATATTTCAATAAATATGTTTTACTTTTATACGTATTTAATTATGCAGCGTTTGTTTATCTATGTATAGTATCTATATATATATAATTTAATTTTGTACCTATTATTAATCGTGTGTACTATTTCGTAGGAGTTTTTATACTAAATTATATATTTTTTAACATCTAAGTACGTTTACCAGTTTTTTAATTATTATTTTGTATCATTATCATTGTATGTATGTACTATGTGTATGTATGTGTGTATATATGTATGTATAGTATATATGATTTTCAGCTAGTGACAGACTTAGGTTTGGGTGCTGTCGGAGGATCAGTGATGCAGCTTAGCTGCATTAAATACTGAGACAGCACCTTTTCACTGCATCAAGTGCCTACTTCTTATATGTACGAGTATTGTTGTTGTATCAAAGTGTGTATAAATAGTGTTTTGTCAAAATGTATATGTGTAGCAGTGAATAAATGTTTTTCTTTCTTTCTTTCTTTCTTCTTTTTTGTGTGTGTGTTACTAGAGATCCCGCCATATAAATTGGCAGTTGGGGGCGTCGCCACAGTCGCGTAATTCAGTGTTACCAGTAAACACGCCAAAACTAGCACTCACTGTGCCATACGGCTCGATACATTATAGGTTTCATTTGTAACGGTCTAAAAATATTTTGACTTTTGACTTTGATATATTAATTTGTTTTATTTGAGTTTATAGCTCTGCAACCAAAGACCGTTACAATGAAACCTATAATGTATCGAGCCGTATGGCACAGTGATTGCTAGTTTTGGCGTGTTTACTGGCAACAGTGAATTATGCAACTGCGGCGACGCCTCCATCTGCCATAATATATTCAAAATTATAAATATCACAAGCTCTCTTTGAAAGTTATCTTATGATCTAAGTATAAATTAAAAAAACTATTTCAAACATGGCACTGAGCATTGTCTTTACATATTTTTTGCCGAGGTTAGATCAGCGGAGACCCTAGCTTGGAGAAGAACTAACAAGAAACTCCGGAAATCAATTTATTATAATCACCCTTAACAAACATAAAAATTACAAAGAGTGGGCAAAAAACACAACGCTGGTAATACTAAATTTACCTTTCATACAAAATAACACGCAATTGCGGAAACGTCAAATTTAGTTCCAAGTTTGGCTACTGCCAGCTTATGTGGCGGGATCTCTATATATTTTGACTTCTAAAAATTAAAGATATTTAGTTTCGGTAGTTGTATTAATATTGCCCTGCTATTATTATAAGCAAATATATAAAAAATTTTTAATATGTGAACTTCGATACTAAACGTACAACTTATTTGTCTCTTTGAACTCGCTGATAATGGCTGAAGGCGTCCAAGTGCGCTCCAGCAGAATAGTGGCGTTGTGTCGCTTGTTTATAAATAAAGATGCGCTGGGGGAGGCCCCGGCGCACTCGGCAGTCGCCGCTCGGCCTCTGCGCGCGCACCTCGCCTCGCGCACACACGCGCCCCGAGGTAAACACCACTAGGATTAAGATGCTTTCCCGACATAAGGCCACTGTGGTCGAAAGTGTTCCTCTATCTATAACGAGCAGTGCGTGCAAATACGGAGAAGAAGGAAAATGTGATTAATTTACGGTGTGCTTGAGATAAAGGATTGGGATTAGTTACAATTTAACAACAAGTAGGGTACGAAATGCATAGTTTAAGCGAGGTTAAAATTCGTATTTGCTATTAAGCCTGCAATATCGTGGATTGCTAGTATGGGTGAAACTGAGGATGCATAATCATTGCTTACTAGTGTGGCGCGATTACACGTGCTATATGAAAATCGTAGTGTATGCAGTGTTCCTTCGGGAGTAGAACAAATCCACTTCCTTTTATGATCCCTTTTATGTTTGATTGAGGAGTTGCCACTATGGAGATTGTGTGGCGCCGCGGCGGCTGCTGCCGAGTCTATTTCCATCGGCCCATCTGGGTCGTTTTTTACACCGATCGGTGGAATATTCGCGCGCCTCCGCTGCTCTCATTCCTATTCATTTATGGACACGTAATGTCAGCCACTGCTCTCGCATTGGTTGGAAATAAAATCCTTCTGAGGATGTTTCTTCGTTACTTTTGTTATAATCGACGATAACGATATTTAATTTCTTTACCTTCCACGGTATACGAGTAAGCTTAGCTTTTTAGACATACTGAAGTGTTTCCCACGCCCCCGACTGATTTGTAGTTCTTGCACGCCATTACACCTCACATACCTAATACCAAAGAAATATGTAGAGCACCCATTCGTAGTTCTTTAAGTCATTTGCTGCAATAGAATATAAAGTGAAGCCATTTATCATTCGCAATGTTATTCATAAACACTCCGCACGAAATGGTCAAGCTTCATCGCCACTCGGTCATCGGCGCGCTACTTACTCATATCAAAGTTTAGACAAGGTATTCAAGAAATATAGAAAATATATCTACAATTGCGCTAGCCTTGCGAATAATGGTAACCGAGGTTTCTGTCGCTCCAAAAGTTACGGTAGCCGATCATTGTATGTATCTGTGCGTACAATGTATCAAAATAAGACTCATTCACACTTGTTGGAACAAAAGCAATTGAGTTTGATGGAAATTGGTCTCAAGTGCCCGAGAGCTGCACTGGCGAGGCGACTGCGGATGAGCTCATCCGGCGGCTGCCAGCGACTACTGCCATCAATCTGCACGGAGACAAAGTGACACAAAAAAGATTATACCTTCCAAGTGAATGTGCAATAATAAAAAGTTATTGGTACAGATTATGCATATAATAATATATTAGTAAACTATTTTCTATGAGAGTGGTATAGGACATACGGCGTTCACGCTGCCGGAAGGAGTAGCTTGACGAATATACGGACATCTATCCATTCCCGAAAGAGGTGAACGAAACAAAGGCTTTCGTCGCATCTTATAGTTGAGAATAGTGAGGGAGTTAAATTTATCATTAATTTATTCAATTAATTCCTATCACTGGAATGTAAGATGGCAGCTGATTTCAATTATGGCGAGCCCCAAGATAACCCAGTCCGCGAAACGCACACACTACATAAACGAAGCATCAGTTGCCTGTTGCAAGCACAGGAATTGCTATTATCGATTAGTGCATAAAGCAGCCTGTGTTGGGTTCACAAGGGCCCATTGAAACTCTTGAGAACGCCCCTGCTTCTACCTCAGAACAGCGAGGCTCTGTCTCGCCCTGCAGAGATACGCGGCTTGAGCGCAAACACTGGTGCATCTATTAATAGGCCGCAGAGAGCGAGTGGCGCCATCTGCTTCGGCCATCAAACACTAAGCACATCATTGTGCACCACTCGGATCACTTAACTGCTACTATCATAATGTAATAATCTGTGGCTCTGCTAAACGCATGACATTATGTGCCAGTCATATCGTTATTATAAATGGGGACACGAAAACACGGTAAAGAAATACAAGCTTAAAATTGGAGTCATAATATCAAATTAGCCAACGTTAAAGGAAAGCGAGGATCATAATATTTTCAGTTAACATAACGGATTTCAGTACATTACAATATTACCAGTGGCTTCTATTTATACTTGTCGATTATATGCTTGGTGATAGATAAGTAGGTCATAAAACATCTCGCTTTTCCCCTATCAACAGTATACAAATAACTAGAAAGCATTTATAAGCTGACATCCGGCCCAAATCTTACTAAAATCAAGATTTAAGTATACTCGTATACGTATATAGAACACACTCTCATAATATCATTAGTCAGTCAGTAGTCATTAGGTTAGTCATGTCTTAAAAATACATCCGCTATATCCACTTTTTGTAAATAATATGAGTCACTTGAAAGAGTTCGAGTTCTTTCGACGTAGTCCATATGCCTAATCTGGAATGAGTAGTGCAGTGTAATGGCGGAGCAGAGTGGCGGTGCGAATTGCAGGCCATCGGCTCGCGTATCGATGGCCCTCAATCAGAGCGTTGCGGTGCGAGCGGCGCTTTCTTCTGCTCCCAGCGTGCGCCTCATGGGCGAGCGACGACTGTGACGGCCGATTCGTGCCCTGGGTTCACGCGATTGCTTCTCAGGGGCGCGACCTTATTCGTTTTATGTATTATAAACAATTGCATGGTATGCTCCTGTCTGAGTTACTTACACTGCACAAGGTAACACACACTATATAAATATTATTTCAAATGAAGTCATGTGTTTTATCTCATCACTTAAACTTGAAACGTCTACGATATGGTACTCTGCACAGTTTTTCCTAGCTCTGAACCGATTCAAGCGAATGGCCATTTCCGTGGCGCTAACGGTTAACCACTTAACGATTCCCGGTGGATGCAGAGATAGCATCTAGGCATTTCCTCTGCTTTTCAAACTGATCGTTGATTATATATGTATTTATTTATGTATAATTAATTAAGCCCGGTGCTAGTCTGAGATAGTTATTAATACAAAATTATCATTGTTTTAAGTTCAACACCTCTGTGTCGACATTTGTTCTGAGAAAGATGAATTACTTTCTCTTTCGCTCGATAGATATAGCCAATCACTAAGGCGATTGGCTATCACCTGCCACTTTGAGAACTGATTAATAGAGGAACTATGTGATGATCACTCAGGTCTCTGCCTATTTCGAAAAGGCTTGCTGCCGAGTGTCGCTGTAGAATAAAGAGAGATGCGTCTGATTCGCACTAGCGCAATGCAAGCAGCGGAGCAGCACCCGCGACACGGCCACTGCGCCCTTTGTCAGGACTCAGGCGCACTCTCGGCCTCATGTCACTGGGTTCTTCATTTGGCATAGCATATATACCTACAGTCATAACTAATAAAAATTAAAAAAGGGAGTGTGTATACACAAGTCGTGAAGCGTATGTTGAATTATGTTAAATAACTAAATAATTGAATTACACTCTATACGAGCACAGAAAATTGTACAGAAATTGGTTCATACATATTTTAATATCCTGGAATATGTTATTTAATGGGCTGGTGGCAATTTTTAAATTATTAGTATACAATTGTACATCTTTTCTGTTTTGTGTGCAGAGAGTGGAGCTCGAGCGAGGACACGGGCAGCGCGGTGCCTCCCAGCATGGCGGCGACAGGGCACGCGTCCCCCGGCCTCCTCACGCGCCGCTACTCCGTGCCGGAGACCGTGATGCGCAGGTGAGCCCCACCCCCGCACAGCCCCCGTCCCTCCCTCCGGTGCACTGCACTAACCGTTCGTCTCTGCTTCCAGATACAAGCTGGCGCAGCTGCAAAGCTCCGACTCGGCGGAGTGGGCGGCCTCCCTGTCCCAGTTCTCGGCGGAGGGCGGCTCGTGCGCCTCGCTCTCCGCCGGCGCCTGTCGCTTGGGCCTGCGGCGGTCGGCGCTGCTGCGGCGTCTCTGGTCGCGCCCCGCCAGCGCCTGCCCCCGCTGCGCAGAGCACAGGCAGCTCTACTCCGCGCACGGCAGCGCCGACTCCACCCCGCTGCGAGTGGAGAGCATGCGCCGCGACTCCAACTCCTCGTTGGTGTGCAGCTCCTCTCCGGCGATCGACCTACAGCTGGCGGCGGTGGGCCAGGGCGTCTCCCCGTTCGAAGTTCTAGAAGTGACCATATCGGAAACGAGCAATGGCCGCCATCCCATCGTGGACTACAGCGCGAACCCGCAACCCACCCAATACGGCACCACAGCGCCAGACCTTACGACTTCGCAAGGAATCGAAATTGACCAGTACGTGTCCAACATATTAGTAGAAAGTTTAAATTCGTTGACCGATCAGCTGGAAAGCATGAACGCGTCCATCGGAAGCGATAGAAAGATAAACATCATTGAAAAGGAGATCAAGGTGAAGTTACAAAACGCCGGAGTCAACACGATTGTGCATTTGAGTCCGACCTCCAACCACCAGATCATATTTGGCAACGAAGAGTTGTGCCACAGAGAAGAACCTTCGCACGCAGCGGAGCCTTCGGTTCTTAGAAGCCTCAGCACGGAAGACGAGCAGAGCGCCGACGCCGAGGAAGAATCGACGCCGCGACCGCACACCGCGATAGAGAGAGGCGCCCTGTCGCTGGACAGCGCGCCGCCCTCCCAACCTCTCCGCATATCTAACGCTGACGACTGCAATGGCGTGAACCGGGCAGTCCTGCAGCAGATCCAAAGGCTGTTCCAGGAAGAGATACAGCCCCACATGGTGGACAGCATGAGCATCAGCCCCGCCGTATCCCACATCGAGATCTCCAACGTAGACGTGTTCATCGACGAAACTGACTCAAACCATCTAAATCAAGAACATTCAGAGCGATCCACAGTTGACGATGTCATCAGCGCCGCAAATGCGGACACATATTTGCCTGCTAACGATGAGCCTATCCTCGTTCCTCGCTTCTCAGCTGTTCCTCACACCATGTCGATGGAAGTGAACGTGTCATCCCGGGACGACGCACCAGGTTCTGATTGCACCAGTCTGGTGGACAGTCTCGACGATCCCAACTCGCCTCGACCGCTTCCACTTCGCCCGGCGTGTCCCAACAAGAGAGCAGATCTTGTCAGATCGGCCATCGACGTACTGGATTTGTTGCCGGAGACAGTTCAGACTGAAGAAGCCCAAAATCTATCATCTCCGCCTGAAAAGGGCGAGGCGTTCTTCGTGAGCATCGACAGTGACAGCTGCGACTGCAACAAGGAGAACGTGATCGTGGCGGAGCACATGCCGCAGAAGATCAAGGAGCGCCTCACCAGGCGGCAGCAGCTGCGGCAGCAAAGAATGGAGTGCCGCCACCGGAAGGCGCAGCTGCAGGCGGAGGCGCAGCTCAGGCGCAGGCCCAGCGACCACAAGCAGCTCGAGAAGGAGTGCGCGAGGCTCGTCAACCAGCTGCTGGAAGAAGTGGTGTACAAGATAGCGCAGGACGAGTACAAGTATCTGCGGATCAAGCAGAAGGCCAACGAGATCGCCGCCAAGAAGGCCGAACGCAGCGTCGCCTCCGTCAAGAGGAACTGGAGAGGATCCTCGGAGAACGTCAACGATACCAAATACATTCGCATTCATAAAAACACTAAGACAAGTTCACTAGAGAACGTCAGTAAGGTGGCGAATGGTAAACCGTTAAAAGAACGGCAGGTGCGGAGTAAGCTCTCAATGCAGACGAGCTGTCAGCCGAGGTCGCTCTCGTACGACCACGAGCCCCGCCGCATGTACCAGAAGTCTGAGATCAGAGAAGGCAACAACTGCATAGAGATACTTGAGATCCTCGAGTACGTGGACAGCTCCCCGGAGGCGTCCCAGTCTGAGGAGTCCCTCAGGGACGGCTCTAAGAGGAAAAAGTCAAAGATACCCATTAAGATTGGTGAGAAGTGTTCCAAGGCCCAGGAGCTTTCCTCCACGGTGAGCTCGGCCAGCTTGGAGGGCGGCGGCCGACTGATCAAGGAAGTGAGGGTGGACATCGTGAAGGAGCAGCTCAGCTCCTCCGTCCCGCAGACGCCCTTCCGACGCGTGTGCGACATCATCCCGGAAGAGCGCAGCGCCTCCTCGGGGGAGAGCCGCCCACCGTCGGCGCCCCCGCAGCGCTCCGCCCCCATGCGCAGCGCGTGCACCTCGCCCCTGGCGCCCCCGTCGGCGCTGGGCCCGAGGCGCCGCTCGGTGGGCACCAGCCCCGCCACGCCCAAGCCGCGCCCCACAGGTATCAGAGTGTAGCCTCACGTAGGCCGCTGCTTCCCCACCAATGTTACTAATATACATATTTTAAATACTTTGTTGTTGTTTGTTTTTTGAGCACTCTTATGTTTTTTATCACTATACTTATATATGTATTCTGCCGCGACATATGAGTGCAAATTATTACAAAAAAATGAACAATCGTATACCTACTAACCTAAAGCAATTACTATAAACAAATGTCCTAGCACTCATATCGCGCAACAGAACTAGTCGAAGTAAATAGGTACTTTATATATATTATACGTATTTTCACCACGCAACGCCATCACATTATAATATCGAAATAGAATTTGATTCGTTCAAAAGACAAAAAAATATAATTAATAATAGAATTATGAATGCAATGCCATCTTAAACTATTTTAATACACGATAGGCATAGTTTTTATATGTCAGTACCATTGACAAAAGAGTGATTGATGGTTGATTTAGGTTAAATCTTGTTTGCTTGCTATTGAAAACGTAGATTTTTTAAACTTAGCTTTTGTAGCTGCTTATTAGCTTCAGTGTTTCCCCATCCCACGCCTCCTATGTTCCAGATGTTGTCTTCTATAACCACCCCAATGGGCAGTTGACTTATTAATCCCATAGGACCGCCAAGAACACCAACACTTTGTAAGAGTCGACGTACCTTATAGATATTACCGTATAGAAGGACCAAACGTACTCGAACACCGAAGCTTATGTAACTTAAGCCAAACCAACAAAGGACTTTGTAGTTGAGATACTCACTCATCATCCTCCTTACAGAGGCCTCCGCTTACGTATCATGCATTGAATTACATTCACACACCTCTTGCACAAAACTATTACCAGTGCTATTATTGTATATTTCTTCTCTCCCCCTGTATCTCATATGGTATCATGAGTCCCAGTCTTGCCCTGCAAACTTACCTCTCATATGCCCAAAGCACCGAAGCCTCCTCTCTCGTAATCACGTTTACATGCGCCACGCATACGTTTCGGTTTCCAGATGTTAGTGCCCATCTGCAAACCAAGGAAGGGCAGACGCAGGGCGACCCCCTGCGGGAGCGCACCCCGCAGCGGCAGAGGGCGCCCGAGGGGGAGGCGGTGAGGGCGCGGGGGGCGCAGCGGCGCGACCGCTCCAGCTCCAGCGAGAGCGGCGGCTGTCCGCTGGGCGCCTGCCTCGCCTCTCCGCGGCGCCAGCGACAGCGCTCCCGACGCCACGCCCACGCCGCCGGTGCGTGCCAATGCTGCCAAAGCCTCACTCATAGCGTCACCCTTGCTACCCGCCCTTCCCGGCATGTCCCACGAAGATACTAGGAGCAAATATAAAATTTTGGTCGATTTGTGAATGTAATATTTTACTTAAGATGACCGAGTGGTTTTTATGACTCCGAGAGGGAATCGATCTATCCACCCAAGGGGTAAAATCGCCTGAATAGATATAAATATAGGATTTTTTTGGATGGTGGATGTTAATTGTGCAGTAATCTGACTCATACTGACACGATTCTATTCTTTTCTAAAAAAATCACCTACACTAATTAAACGTTAGTCAGTTGTACTAACCATTGTTTTTAAAGTGTTGTGTGTGAATAAATAAATGATGACGAGCATAATGTAAAAAATTGATGAATAAGCTCTTTAACAAAATTGATGTACCTGTAAGTCACGCCTACAATAGCTGAATAAGGGCAAACAACAAAGAACGAATCTATACAATAGCCAATCCCCTGAAAAGATGTGAGGGGTGTATTCCAAACCGATTTATTTCTTTCAATGTATTCTGTGTCAGTGAAGATGAATATTTATAATTGACAGGAAGAGAGGCGGGACCTAAGAGCAAGCAGGGCGGGGTCCCGGAGGCAGCGGGGGGCTGGTCCGTGACGGTGAGCGGCGGCGGCGGCGGGGGGCCCAGGGACCTCGAGATGCGGCTGCGCTTCCCCCCCGCGCACCCCAAGCACACCGCGCGCAGCAACAGAGGGGTGCGATCTCTATCCATACGACGATTCCTGCCATTACTTCATTTAAACGAGCAGAATGTAATAAGCTGCCTTCACCCGGCATGTTGTAAGAGGTGCCTACAGCACTGAGAGTTGCTTTGGTAGTTTGCGTACAGCGCGTAAAGCTAGAAATACTTACCTCTCTGAAAAATACTTAATAACAGCTACCATTATGAATAATCCTTAACCTAAAATGTGGCAAAATGAGTTTTTCATTGTGATATAATTGCCTGAATAGTATCCCTTAGAATATATCCCTTTCACTGGTTTTGAGAATGCTTAGCTAATAAATTGACTGATTAGTTCTCTGTCGTCTGAATGTATGTCTGTTGGCGGCAGTGGCGCTGGTGCGAGTGCGCGCACTGTGCGGAGGAGAGCTCCCCCCCGCGCGCGCCCTCCTCCCCGCGCCTGCAGAGGGTGCCCGCCATCAGGGAGCGCTGCACGCCCGCGCACTCCGGTCAGTACCCTCTCATACACACATGTCAACCTCTACAGCAAATTTATTTGTCTTCTCCAGGAATGTACTTTATTATTGTTTACTTCTCCAGCAAAAGTTATTATGTATGTTTGTTTAATTAATTAATTAATAGTTCAGCCCGAATGGCGTCCGATGCTGGACATCACTACATAGTATAAAACAAAGTCGTTTTCTCTGTCCCTATGTCCCTTTGTATGCTTAAATCTTTGAAACTTCGCAATGGATTTTGATACGGTTTTTTTTAATAGATAGAGTGATTCAAGAGGAAGGTTTATATGTATAATAACATCCATTAAATAGTGGAGTAGGCTATATATTTTATACCCGTGCAAAGCCGGAGCGGGTCGCTAGTTACTTCTATAACGCATGCCGCAATAAGGTGAACTTTACCAGGTTATCGGAGCACCTAGTCCTACCTACCTACCGCGAGCCTTACAGAGAACGGCTGCCACTTCAGCCCCCACCATAACTTTTTAAAATCTTTTTTCACTTTACAAGCTTTGCCATGATTATAATAATATATGATATAATAATAGTTCCGTGGTGTAATGTATGTTGGGCGTGCGCAGGCTCTTCGGCGGTGGCCTCGAAGAGCTCCAAGGCCTCTTCCAAGGAGCGGCGACTGCCCCTGCTGCCCGGCGCCCCCGCCCCCGCCACTTCCCGCGCTCGCCGCGCCCACAAGGTGAGACCGTCGCTGTTGCAACTACCCCATGTTTACACTTGAAGAAGATCTACTCTATTAAAGACAATTGGACAACGTATTCGATATCTTAAACCTTTTGACGTTAAAAATCTGGTGATTCTAGCCCATGAAATATTTACCGTTGTTGCCAAACAACGGTCTGACGACATTTCCTTATTTCATAATGTGTCCATTGCATGCACAACTAACTGAGCTGCCAATAGCGTGGCCTGCACTGGGACGATTGCGTTGTGTGGGTGGGTGAGTGAGGAGCGCACTAATGGCCAGAAGGCGGTGGTTGCAGGTGGGCCGCGGCTGCTCCCCGCACTGCTGGCTGCCCCCGAGCGCGCAGCTGCCCCTCTCGTGAGTATCGCTGCGTCACACGCACACATACACACATATACATGCATACCTACCTACTTCAATTCAAATGTAGTCACTCTACTTATGAGCAGCCTATTATCAAATTAAAATGTCGATTGTCAATAATATTAGGGGATTCACTATTTGGCACCACACTACGGGCCAAGATGAAATGAGACATCAAACACTTGTGCAAATGACACACCTAAAATTCATGATTTTGGGTGGTATGCGTCGAGTGCAGAGCGCGTTTTGTGTGTGCAGATGCGGCAATGAGGCGCTGGCCGTGCTGGGCGCCGGCATCGCCCCCTCCCGCCGCCCGCCCCGGCCCAGCCTCAGCCGCGGGCCCCCCGCTGTGCCGCCCCTCGGCCCCCCGCACCGGCGCAGGGCGGCCTCGCTGTCCCGCCTTTACTGATATCTTGTAAATAAAATTTATACTCCTGTTTTGGTCATTTCATTACATGCATATTGCCCTCTGTTTTAATTATGTTATTTACATATATACATTGATAAAGCACAATGGATGGGGCCTTGGCTGCTGAATCTTCAAGATGTAATTCCTATTTTAAAATGTACCAATCAATGAAAATTCAGTAATATGAATACACTGGTTTCCATCTGTATGTATGTACATATAAAACAGCATAACATTTCTCCTTGAGCGAAATAAAAGCATTTCAAGCTACGCTCAACAAAAAACGTTCCACCTTAAACTAAAAACATCGACAAAATCTCGTCCCATCCCTTGAAGCCGAGCCGGTTTAAAACAAAACAATCTAGCTAGAGAACTGAAAACCGATATTCTTACATAATACATTTTTGGAATTGCTCATATCACTGATTTCCGTAGGACATTAGGCTATCCGTATAGCATCCTAATAGGCGACATTAACAACAATATCTTACTATATTATATCAGTGAACTATATAATAATACTAGTATCTGGGTGCCATTAGCCGCTCACTCTTTACCTGGATGTGGATGGATCAGCCTTCATATTATTTGGCATTCGATAGGTTTTTTTATATCTCCGTCTACCTCCAACATAATCGGAGTTTTTTGTGTACCTACAGTTCCTCTTACAGACTGTCTCACTTCTATGCCTCTCGTATTTTCATTCCACATACATAATAATCTTTCTTTCATCCGTCATCTCTCTCACTTGTACGGGTGGGGTATCCCTCCTATATGTACTTTTTATATTTGTTTATTTAATCTTATATACTATTTCTTTCTCTTTTCTTATGCTATATCTTAAAATATATGATCATTACAATATAATTATTTATATTGTTTACGACGGGTCGTCCTTGCACTCGGACCGCCTCAAGTGAAATGAAATGCTTTTTATTCAACATGAGGATTATAAAATCACTTATTGAAAGTCAAAAATATAATAATATGGGCACACCGCAGCGTCGTGACAGAGGGGTTCCGACCCTGGTGTGTGGGAAGATATGGGAGATAGCCTACAGACGAACCTAGCCACCAATAAGGTGTGTGTACCTGACTGGCCCTAAGTCCCTATAGCCTAACCCGAATATATACTTATATATAATAAGTGTGGAGTGGTGTGTCAGGCGTGTGGCGCGTGGATGTGGGGCAGCCGGAGCCAGCAGGCATAAAGTGTGCCTAGCCGTGTGTAGTGCCTAACGGTAGGGAAAGCTACGCCTCTAGACCCTAAAGGCGTGGCCGGGAACCTAGGATGGGGGAACAAGGCAAAGGTGAGAGGATTTTCCCGTAGCTGGTGAGCCAGACTCAGCGTCACCATTTGAGACTGAAGGTGTCTTTGCCACTACGGGATGAGGTGAAGAAATGAGAACGCTACAAGGTTCATAACGATCTAGTTTATTGAGTAAATTATCAGGGTTTATATACAATAATGCGAAAAGAGCGACTGACGTCAATGCTACCGCCGCCGCCTCCCCGCGGGCTCGGAGCTGCTGCCGCTGCATGTGCTGACTCGCACTCTTGCACCACTGCCATCACCGTCACTGCGCCGGATCCTAGTCAGCATTCTTGGTGGCCCCAATGTCCGGCGGCACCTTTCTGTGGTTGGCGTCAGCATTCTAACGCTGTGCCCAAGAGCACTGACCTCGGCCGGCGCCAAAATATTTCCACAGGAAAAGTTGTCATGAAAATTAGTCAATCTTAAAAAAATTCTAACAAATCTAATTATACTATTTAAACTATTGGCATTTCATAAAGCAAAATCCTGCAGAGAAGCAATGCCAGAAACTCTGCAGACATATTTCAATACAACTTCAATTAAACAAACCATCAGAATGAGACTGTAGCCCAACACCAGCAGCGTGTGTTTTGAATTATTTATTTTTATTTAATCTTGCACAATGGTTATCTTAAGCTACTATTCTTGACTACTTTATAATTGTTTAGTTACATACTTCTATATATACATAAATCGAATAATGTACTAAAATATTTTTCTAAATATTATTTCATCATTCTTTTACTTATTTCTATTTCTTTCTCTTACTTTTTTAACTATACCTAAACAAATTTTCAGAATCTTATCTCTATTTTTACTTATTACTATTTCCTTAAGATTATCTATAGTCAAATTAAATTCTAATAAGTTGTCTATGTTGGAACGTTCCAACCAAAACACTGGACACTCGAGGACCAGATGGGGCACTGTCTCCAGCGCATCAGGGCTGCAAATACAAGACGGGTTCTCTTTGCAGCGGAAACGATGCAAGTACACCGACAACCCGCCGTGCCCAGTCATTAACTGCGTGAGTTCTGCTGATGGCCCCAACTTCCGCACGACCTTATACGCAGCAGACGCCCGTGGGAGAAACAGCTTGGTCACCGCAGCGGTGTCGCCACCCTGATACCTCCGGTCCCATTCGTCGATCGACCCAAGACGGATCAGTCTCCTGACGAATGACACCGGGCACTTATCATAGTGAAGCATAGTGAACATGAACCCTTGAACTTAAGCGCAGCCTCCTTTGCCAATTCGTCAGCCCTCTCGTTTCCCTTCAACCCCGCATGGGCCTTAACCCAGAACCAAAGCACAGCTTTGCCCTGGTGAGAAAGCTTTCTCAAGTTGGCCCGTGTCGTTACAACGAGAGGATGAAGGGCGCCACTGTTAGCCACGGTCTGTAAGGCTGACATGGAGTCGCTGTAGATCGCAAAAGTCCCGGCCCGGCACTGGATGACCTCCTCCATTGCTCTGCAGATTGCCAACAGCTCTGCCTGGTACACTGTGCAGTACGACGACAGCCCAAGCTTGATGGTCCTGGTCTCAACCCCGTCCCTCCATATGAAGAGTGCGGCACCCACTTTTCCATCAATCTTGCTGCCGTTCGGTGAATATATCTGCACCTCAGAGCCACCGGCTTTCTCCATCTGCTCCTGACCCGTCAGGCTCCCAAAAGAAAACTCCAGGCCAAGAGCAGGATGCGGAGCCCCCACCATAGGCATCAATTCCTCTACATCTCTCCCACCAAGTTCCTGCACGACTGTTCCTTTCCTAGCCCGGTACAGGAAGGCCACCTCTCGAATCCTAAGATCCAGTGGTATCAGACCAGCCAGAACCAGTGCAGAGTGCAGGGAGTGCAGGTTAGGTTAGGTTAGGTAAGGTTTTTTTTAAAGAAAAACTACAGACTACAGGCATTGTTTGCCCGTACCATTATTATTAATTTTATTTTTGATTAATAACGAACGGGACTTATCGCGTATGTTTTATATAATAAAGTTACGTTAGTTATATATGGCCGGTGTAGGGTTAGTTATTAATCATGAGTGTAAATCGCGAATCTCTTAAAACTATAATTTTGTTTTTGTATCTTTATTCACATCTTTTTTGTTTTAACATGAATACTCATATAGACCAGTTTTATTATACTACTAAATTAATACTTACGAAATTTCTTTCTTTATACATTTAATCATTATTATGATCCTTTATACATATAATTATTTAATTCTATACTACGATTATACGTTATTAATCACTTAACTAAATTTAACTAGTATCATGCAATATATTTTTTAATTTTTTTTTATGATGAACATTACTATTAATTTATACGTTCGTCTGATATATATATATATCAATCCCTGAGCCTCATGGATTGTCAGGAGCCTAGACCCCCTGCCCGAGCCAAAGTCCTGGCTAGCCAGGACCTCCTTCTCCTCCTGGGTGTGCACCAGGTACGTCCATCGGGTTCCTGTAGGTACACAACAGACTCCTGGTGA
>JAMBLF010001059.1:80000-143782 GCA_030578115.1 Leucoptera coffeella
GCCGGGGATGGGTTTGGCTTCGGCCGGACTGCGCCGGTGGGGTCGCGTGATGTTATGCTCACGCGTTCCCGCGACCCCGCCGAGTAAGGCGCCCCGGTGGACACCGTCAGGTTTTAGTCGGTTCGAGTCCGACATAACCCTCTGGCTCCCCAGGGCTGGAAGGGTATCCGTGGGGATTTCCTGACGTTAAAAAAAAAAAAAAAAAAAAAAAAGGTTAGGTTGGGGTGGATGGGGTGGATGGGGCAAGCCTTCTCGTGGCCCACCCTGTGAGTAGCGGCCGAGCGACCAACGGCCGTGAAACCAATTGCCCCGGGGCTGCTCCATCTCCGTCGATGGACCCGACGGAGTCCTGGAGCAGCGGGTGCCGGGGACGGCTTCTTGGTGCCTTGGTCCCGGCACTGGGTTGTCCGTCTCTGGCTTTTGGGCGGGCCCGGCAATCGACGCGATTGCTGGGCAGGCAGTTTCTGCGCTGCCACCGTCAAATCTCGTAACCCTGTTCTGGAGTTTTTCTCTGGTCAGGGCCGAGGGTCTAAGGGGCTTGCTCCTTGGACCACGAGGAAGAAAACCTCTATAAAAAATTACTTGAGCCCGGGAAACTGGGCTCTGGAGATGGGCTGGGTGGTGGGGAGGGGGGGTCACGAAAGCGGAAAGCGTGACCTCCTCTCTCCCCTACCTAGGGCCGTGGGGTGGTAAGCTGGGGCTTGCCGCTCCTTCGCGTTCGGCCTAGAGGTGGTGTGCGCGTGTCCCGCGCGCCCCTCGGTGTTGGCTGGGTGGGGGGACCTTCACCTGGCCGGGGATGGGTCTGGCTTCGGCCGGACTGCGCCGGTGGGGTCGCGTGATGTTATGCTCACGCGTTCCCGCGACCCCGCCGAGTAAGGCGCCCCGGTGGACACCGTCAGGTTTTAGTCGGTTCGAGTCCGACATAACCCTCCGGCTCCCCAGGGCCGGACGGGTATCCGTGGGGATTTCCTGACGTTAAAAAAAAAAAAAAAAAAAAAGGTTGGGGTGGATGAGGCAAGCCTTCTCGTGGCCCACCCTGTGAGTAGCGGCCGAGCGATCGGCCGTGAAACTAATTGCCTCGAGGCTTCTCCAACTCCGTCTGTTCTGCCAGACGGAGTGGTGGATGGAGTTAGTCCCTAGGGCGTGCCAAAGTGTGCGCCCTAGGCTCAAGGGCGGGGCCCGGCAATGCTAACACCTTTTGCCGGGCGGGTAGTGCCAGTTTCTGGTGCTACCATGGGAGATATCGTAACTCAGTGCCAGAGCTTTGCTTTGGTCTGGGCCGAGGGTCTGGGGGGCTTGCCCCTTGGACCGCGAGGAAGAAAACCTCTCTAAAAAATCACCCTAAACCCAAGTTTCTGGTGCTCGGCGATGGGCTGAGTGGCTGGAGGGAGTCCAGTCACTAGAGCACCAACCCATAGAGGAGATCACCTCTCAAAAAACACAATTAACAATGAGTGCGTTTTTAAAAGAAGGACTACCCCAGGAGGGTACCAGCCGCAATGCGGCTGGAGAATCCCTCCAGGCTTCGGCCTGCTGCCCCATCTATTCTGGGGGGGGCAAAAACCGCACTGGGGACAGGGAAACCTGCTCTCCAAAACCCGTGGTCGTCCATGAACATCTGGACGACCAGTTATGTGCGTCCGGGTCAGCCGACTCGGACGCCGATTCAATTTGTTCGGGGATGAGTGTGTCAGCACGCTTATCCCCTGTTATCACTGCCCGTAAGAGGCGCAGTGAGAATGATGACGGGGCTCCCAGCTCCAAGGTGGGACCTCGGAAAAGGGGACGACCGCCGACGACGGGCAAGTACGTTGGTCTGGCCAAGGCCAAACAAGCCCTGAATGAGGCCAGGGCCGGGGAGCTCGAGCTCGATAGTGAGGAGAGCCTTAGCAGGATGGTCCGTGAGACGCGGTCAGATGCGTGTCTAGCGGACCTCACAACAGATGCTGTTGCCCAGGAGGCGGCTAGTGGCGTCAAGATCATCCTTGGCGTCGCTGCCAAATCTAAAAACTTGAAGGGCACAAGTGTAAAGGCTCTCAAGGAGGCAGCTGAGCGGATCTCTGAGGCCCTGGCAGTATTCAGAGTCCGCACAGCGTCCGAGGAGACTGCTGCCCTACAGGCGGAGAACTCGCGACTGCAGGGTCAAGTGGAGGCGCTTCGACGTGAGATGGAGCTTCTCAGGGCGGAGTTTCGAGCGTCTCACGTCGGGCCTGCGGCAGCACCGGCTCCACCGAAGCTCAATGATGACGGAGTTGCGTCTATCATGAAGAAAATAGGCTTCATGATAGACGCCAAGCTGGCCGGCTTAGAGGACCGGCTTCTTCCAGAGAAGCGGGTCAGGCCCCCGCTTCGGGCGGATGTTGTGGCTGGTGGAGCGGCTCGGTCTGTTCGGGAACGAGGGACTCGTGCGCCACCGCCTAGCAGGACTGTCGATGCATTGGGGGGGGCGCCTGCTGCCAGAGGGCAGTCTGTGCGACCCATGCCTCCTGCGCCTCCGGCACTGGAGGAGGGATGGTCCACAGTAGTAAGAAGGGGACGAAAGAAGGGAGGTCAGACTCCTCCAAAGCCCACGAGGAGCCAGCCAGTACCCAGGGCTCCTCCTCAGAAGAAGAAAAAACCGAAGTTAAGGCCACCACGCTCTTCAGCGGTAGTGTTGGCGATCTCGCCTCAAGCAAAGGAGGAAGGGCTAACGTTTGCCCAGGTCCTTAAGTTGGCCAAAGAGAGGTTGGCCAATGAGGACTTCAGTGCTCTGGGCGTGCGCGTTCGCCAAACTGCAACGGGGGCGAGATTGCTAGAGGTGCCGGGGTCAGCTAGCGAGGCAAAGGCCGACAATCTGGCCGAGAGGCTCGCCGCCGTGTTGGACCCCGGGATGGTCCGGGTCTCCAGACCGATCAAGTCAGCAGAGCTGAGGATGTCTGGCCTGGACGACTCGATTACCGTTGAGGAGGTGGTGGAGGCTGTGGCCAAGGCTGGAGGATGCTCTCCCCAGGCCATCAAGGCCGGCGAGATTAAGGTTTCGCCGTCGGGGGTGGGCTCCGTGTGGATTCGTTGTCCCATCCCTGTGGCCAAGAAAGTTGCAGCTGGTAGGCTATTAATCGGCTGGGTCTCGGTACGGGTTCAACTACTGGAACCCCGACCCCGAAGGTGTTACAGATGCCTCCAGATCGGCCATGTGAGGCCAATGTGCACCGCCGAGACCGACCGCAGCGACGAGTGCTATCGCTGCGGTCAACCTGGCCACAAGGCCGCAGGGTGCAGCAACGCAGCCCACTGCAGCCTCTGTGCTGCAGTCAACAGACCTGCCGAACATCGGGCGGGTAGTAGGGCGTGCGTGGGGTCCCGACCCCAAAAACAAAAGAAAGGTGCGGCCCTACTCGCCGCTGCATCTCAGCCAGCCGCCCCTGCAAGAGGCAGGGAAGAGGAGGCGATGGAAGCATAAATGCTCCATCTACGCCTTCTTCAGGCGAACGTCAACCACTGCGCCGCAGCTCAAGATCTTCTTCTTCAGTCCCTGGCGCAGTGGTCGATTGATGTCGCTATGGTGGCTGAGCCCTATTTCATCCCTGACAGTTGGTCTGGGGACGTGGACGGCTCGGTCGCCGTTGTGTCCTCTGGTGTGAACGTGCCGGCCCCTGCTATCATCGCCAGGGGTCGGGGGTACGTGGCAGTCCTTTGGGGGGACATCGTTGTCGTCGGTGTCTATTTCTCCCCAAGCTGGAGTCTCGCAGCATTTGAACAATCGATCGATGGGCTCGGGCGTGAAATATTGCGCGCCCGGCCCAGAGAAGTGCTGGTTGCGGGGGACTTTAACGCTAAATCCCGAACATGGGGGTCCCCCGCCACAGATGTCAGGGGCGAGACTCTGGAGTCGTGGGCAGCGTCTACCGGCCTCGTCATTTTGAATCGGGGCTCGGTCGAGACTTGCGTGCGGCGGACGGGGGGGTCCATCGTAGACCTAACGTTTGCGACCCCCGCCCTCGCGCGCACTGTCCGCAACTGGACTGTCTTGGAGCGGGAGGAGACTCTGTCCGATCACCGGTACATCCGGTTCGACCTCTCCTCCGCTCCGGCTGATACTTCGGTCCGTGCCAGAGGACACAACAACGGGTCCTCCCCGAGATGGTGCCTCAAGAGAATGAACAAGGATCTGCTGGTGGAAGCTTCCATCGTCCAGGCCTGGTCATCAACACCGACTGGGCCTGTGGAGGTCGATCAAGAAGCAGAGTGGTTCCGGGGCTCAATGACAAGCATCTGCGATACCGCGATGCCCCGGGCCCAGCTACGACCTCCTAGGCGTCAGGTGTACTGGTGGTCTGAAAAAATCGCCCAGCATCGGAAGAGCTGCGTAGTGGCGAGGCGCTGGTACACCAGATACCGCAGAAGGCGGAATCGCGACGCCGGCGAGGAAGCACAGCTGTACGCTGCATACACGCAGTCGCGGAGAGTGTTGCAGCTGTCCATCAGCAACGCCAAGGCTAGTGCCAGAGCGGAGCTGCTCGAGACTCTGAACAGAGATCCGTGGGGGCGCCCATACAGGATGATTATGGGCAAGCTTCGCCCTTGGGCCCCCCCGCTCACGGAAAGTCTCGAAACCCGGCTGCTTGAGAACGTCGTGTCGGCCCTCTTCCCAAGACGGGCCGACCATGATCCGCCGGTGATGGCCCCCCTGTCCCGTTCATCGGAGTCGGGGGTCACGGAACGAGCACCGGTGGTGACAGAGGCCGAGCTGCGTGCGGCGGTTCTCAGGCTCCGGGCTAGAAATAGGGCTCCGGGCCCGGATGGCGTTCCGGGCCAGGCCTTGGCACTTTCCCTTGAGGCACTCGGGGAGAGATTTAGAAGATTGCTGGATGCCTGTCTGGAGACAGGTCGATTCCCCAAATTGTGGAAGGTGGGTCGACTCGTCCTGTTGAAGAAGGGCGGGCGTCCGGCGGAGTCTCCTTCGGCCTATCGTCCAATAGTGATGCTCGACGAGGCGGACAAGCTCTTTGAGCGCATCGTGGCGGGGCGCCTTGTCGGGCACCTCTCGCGTGTTGGTCCCGACCTGTCAGATAAACAGTTCGGGTTCCGGGGGGGCCGTTCAACAGTTGACGCAATCAAGCGCGTCAAGGCCCTCTCGGATGCGGCGCTGGCCAGTGGTGGGGTGTTGTTGGCAGTCAGCTTGGACATATCCAACGCGTTCAACACTCTGCCCTGGCCCTGCATCGGGGAGGCACTCCGCTATCATGGGGTGCCTCCGTATCTGCGCCGGCTGGTCGGTGACTACTTGCGCGAGAGGTTTGTCGTCTATCCTGGACGAGACGGCCGACAGCACCTGTGGGAGATGTCGTGCGGTGTCCCGCAGGGATCCGTGTTGGGTCCCTTGCTGTGGAACATCGGCTACGACTGGGTGCTGAGGGTAGGACTCCCTCGAGAGGCCGACGTGACTTGTTACGCAGACGACACTCTTGTCACGGCTCGGGGGAGTTCTTACAGGGAGGCTTCCCGCCTTGCCACGATGTCGGTATGGCAGGTGGTGAGGCGGATTCAACAGCTGGGGCTCCAGGTGGCGCTGAGTAAGTCCGAGGCGGTCTGTTTTCACAGACCTCGGCAGGCGCCACCGGTGGGGTCCCATATCGTGATTGGTGGCACTCGCATCGGGGTCGAGTCCCATATGAAGTACCTTGGGCTCGTCCTTGATGGTCGATGGAGTTTCCGCGAGCACTTCAAGCTGCTCGCCCCCCGACTAATAAAAACATCAAACAATTTGAGAAGATTATTGCCGAACGTCGGGGGGCCCGGCGGAGGACGTCGCCGCCTCTACCTTGGCGTAGTGCGCTCCATGGCGCTATATGGAGCACCCGTGTGGGCGGAAGCCCTGACGGCCACTAGTTTCGCACCCCTGCGACGATCGCAGCGGGTGATGGCCATCGGGGTGATACGCGGATACCGCACGGTATCGTGTGAGGCGGCCTGCGTCCTAGCAGGAAGTCCTCCCTGGGACCTAGAGGCGGAGGTGCATGCGTCCACGTACAAGTGGCGCTCGGCCCTCCGTCAACAGCAACAAGATGCTGCTCCCAGGGAGGTAGAGGCGTGGAAACTCCGAGCCCGGCAGTCTATGCTGGACAAGTGGCGGGAGCGGCTGGCGGAACCAAGTGCCGGCCGCTGGACTGTCGAGGCGTTCCGCCCACACCTAGAACAGTGGGCGGAGAGAAGATCGGGGTCGTTGAGCTACCGCATGGTGCAGGTTCTGACGGGGCATGGCTGCTTCGGCCACTACCTGCACCGGATAGCTGGGCGGGAGCCAACGACCGAGTGCCATCATTGCGGCTGCGACGACGACACGGCGCAACACACACTGGAGGAGTGCCCAGCCTGGGCCGAGGAGCGCCGCGACCTCGTCGCAGCGGTGGGGAGTGCCCTCTCCTTGCCGGCATTAGCAGAGTCTATTGTCGGTGACGATGAGGCATGGCAGGCGGCTCTAACCTTCTGCGAACTGGTGATGTCGCAGAAGGAGGCGGCGGAGAGGGAGCGGGAGATGGACCCTTCCTCGCATCGTATCCGCCGCCGGAGAGCTGGGGCCAGGAGGAGGGCCTATCGTGGCCTCCTCCCCCCCACCTAGAGGCCTTGGGGCGGCAAGCTAGGGCTTCGCCGTCCCGTCACTTAGGGCCTCGAGATGGTGTGCGCGTGTCCTGCGCGCCTCTCACAATGTAGTCGGGCGGAGAATCTCTCCTCCGCCCTAGCTCGGGATCGGGTCCGGCTTCACACCGGACAACGCCGGCGGGGTCGCGCGATGTAATGCTCACGCAGTTCCCGCGACCCTGCCACCTATGGCGTCCCGAAGGACACCGTCAGGTTTTAGTCGGTTCGAGTCCGACATAACCCTCCGGCTCCCTAGGGCTGGACGGGTATCCGTGGGGATTTCCTGACGATAAAAAAAAAAAAAAAAAGGTTAGGTTAGGTTAGGTTAGATTAGGTTAGGTTGGGGTGGATGAGGCAAGCCTTCACGTGGCCCACCCTGTGAGTAGCGGTCGAGCGATCGGCCGTGAAACTAATTGCCTCGAGGTGACCCCTCCTGGCCCGTCTGTTCTGTCAGACGGGGTGCGGGATGGGGACTTGGTCGGGCCTGGAGCACCTCAATGGTGTGTCTGGGCTGGTGGTGCAGAGAACCTGCACTGCCACCCACTAACTCGTAATCCTGTTCTGGAGTGTCGTTGTCAAGTCTAGCGGCTTCAGACAGGGGCGAGGGTCTTGGCTTAGCCGCCCGGACCGTGAGGAGACAACCTCTATAAAAAATCCCCAATTCCCGGCGTTGGGGCGCCCACATGGGCCTCGCGCGGCGTCGGGATGCTCGAGAGAGCGGCTGGCGGGTTGATTAGTCACTAGCGGCCAACCCTGGGGGAAGTCCTGTCCCCCCAGGCGTAGTAGGGGCGCCGTCGCAACCGGGTCACTGCGGCGGCGCAGCGTCAAAAACCCGGAACTCGTGGGAACCAAATGGATTTGAACCCAAATAAAAATAACAAAATGATAACGCAGGAGGGAGGGTCCGGGGAATCCCGGCCCTCGTCAGTTGTCCCCAGTGGGGACGAGGGACCGATGTTGGAGGTGAGCTCCGACATCGAAAGGCAGGCGAGCCGTGGCTCGCCTCTAATTGAAAGAGGCCGCAAGCGGCGACAAGTGCGGAGCAACGAGGGCTCCCAGGGATCGGGGAGCGACACGGACAGAGGGTCCAAGGTTTTCGCCCCCGTGAAGAGGGGGAGGGGCAGGCCTCCCACCACAGGTGCATATGTGGGGAGAGCCAAGGCCCAAAGGGAGTTGCTCCAAGTCAGGCAGGCGGAGGTGGAAATCTCCAAAGAGGAGCAAGTGGCCTGCCTGACTGCTTTAGCCCGAAAAAAAGCGGCGGAGAGGGGCCCCCTTGAGGGATTGTCGACAGACCGGATAGCGGACGCGGCGGAGGACGGCGTAAGGGCTGTCCTTGCGGTCGCGCAGAGGTCGGCGAACCTCAAGGGTACCAGCATAAGGGCCCTAAAGGAAGCTGCGGAGTCCATCTCCGATGCGGTCGCGGCTCTTCGGGGTCGCAATGTCTCGGAGGAGACGAAGGCCCTGCAGGCTGAAAATGCCCGCCTGCAGGGACAAGTTGACGCTCTCCGAGCAGAAATGGCGGCTCTCAGGGAGGAGTTCCGCGCGGCGCGCCTGGCGCCGGCGCCGCCAACGAGAGCACCGGAGAGCCGGCCATCGGGGCTGGACTCTGAGTTCGTGGCGTCCCTCATGAGCCAACTTGGGTTCATGATGGACGCCAAGATCGCAGGGCTGGAGGGCCGCCTCCTGCCCGCCCCTGCCCGTGTCCGCCCGCCGCTTGCGGCCGACAAACGTAGACCCGCTGCGAGGGGGGGACAAACAGAGGAGGGGGCCCCTCGGCTGCTCTCCGCCTCCGTCGATGGCTCCGACGGAGGCTGGAGGAGTGGTGGGTGCCGGGATCGCGTCATTTTGCCGGGAGACACCACTCCCGGGTGGCGCGCGTCCCTGGCCTTCGGGCGGGCCCGGCAATCAACGCGATTGCTGGGCAGGCAGTGTCAGCGCTGTCACCGTCAAATCTCGTAACCCTGCACTGGAGTTCTTCCCTGGTGTTAGGGCCGAGGGTCCAAGGGGCTTGCTCCTTGGACCGCGAGGAAGAAAACCTCTCTAAAAATTACTTGGGTCCAGGCTAGGGACTGGGCCCTGGAGGTGGGCTGGGTGGTGGGCGGAGGGGGCTACGACATTTGACTGCCTGTCGTGGCCTCCTCCGTCCCCTACCTAGGGCCGTGGGGTGGTAAGCTGGGGCTTGCCGCTCCTTCGCGTTCGGCCTAGAGGTGGTGTGCGCGTGTCCCGCGCGCCCCTCGGTGTTGCTGGGCGGGGTTTCGCCCTTGCCCAGCTGAGGTGGGTTCGGCTTCGGCCGGACAGCGCCGGTGGGGTCGCGTGATGTAATGCTCACGCAGTTCCCGTGACCCCGCCGAGTAGGGCGCCCCGGTGGACACCGTCAGGTTTTAGTCGGTTCGAGTCCGACATAACCCTCTGGCTCCCCAGGGCCGAACGGGTATCCGTGGGGATTTCCTGACGTTAAAAAAAAAAAAAAAAAAAAAAAAAAGGTTAGGTTAGGTTAGGTTGGGGTGGATGAGGCAAGCCTTCTCGTGGCCCACCCTGTGAGTAGCGGCCGAGCGATCGGCCGTGAAACTAATTGCCTCGCGGGCCCCTTCCCGCTTCGTCTGCTCGTCAGACGGGGTTTGGAGGGGGTAGCAGCTCGTAGGCCTACCGGGGACTTGTCTTTGGTGGGAGCGAGGGTTCGGGTGGCTTGCCATTCGGACTGCGAGGAAGAAAACCTCTATAAAAAATAACCCAGAAGGTGTGCTTCGGCACACTCGGGCGGGCCTGGAAACCTTGTTTCTGGGCAGGTGGTGCAGCGAACCTGCATCATTACCGTCTGGCTCGTAATCCCGTCGTGGAGTGTCGTTGTCATGTCTAGCGGCTCCATGCGGGGACGAGGGTCTTGGCTTAACCGCCCGGACCGTGAGGAGTGAACCTCTTTAAAAAATCCCCAGTTCCCGGCGTTGGGGCGCCCCCTTGGGGGCCTCGCGCGGCGTCGGGGCACTCGGAGAGAGTGGCAGGCGGGTTGATCTGTCTTTAGCGGCCGACCCTGGGGTACCTCCTGACCCCCCAGGCGTATCAGGGGCACCGTGGCAATCGGGTCACTGCGGCGGTGCAGCTCAAGAACCCGGTACTCGTGGGTTGAAGAATGGACTTAAACAAATCAAAACCAAAAACAAGTAGAAGGAGGAAAGAAGGAGAGGAGGAGCAGATGCTTGAGGTGGGCGCCGTCGACTCGGACGGCTCCCTCACGGAAGACAATTCAAGGTCATCGTCGACATGCCGTAAGAGGCGGATCGACGATGAAGAAGAAGATCGTCCCCGAACATCAGGGGACAAGGCGCCGGCAGCGGCTAAAACGAAGAGAGGAAGAGGACGGCCGCCTACCACAGGCGAATATGTCGGCCTTGCACAGGCAAAGGCGGAGCTGAATGCCCAGATTCAGCGGGAACTGGAGCTGCAGGCGGAAAAGGAGCTGGCGGCGAGCCTACAGCCCACACGGCCCGTTATGGTGGAAGTGACCGTGGACGACGTGTGTGAATCGATAGAGGACGCAGTGAAGAACATCACTCTCATTGCCACGAGGTCGAAGAACCTGAAGGGCACGTACGTGCGCGCCCTGAAGGAGGCCGCCGGGGTCTTCAGCGATGTGAGGAAATATATCATGGATGACACGGTGGCACAAGAGGTGCAGGTCCTTCAAAAGGAGAGGGGACGTCTTCAGAAGGAGGTAGAAAACTTGAGGAAGGACGTCTCAAACCTGAAGACGGAGCTCGGTGCGCTGCGAGAGTCGATGGCGGCCCCCGCGTCGCCACTTCAAGGGACTGTGGGCTCGCCTCCTCTACTGGTGCCAGAGGACCTGGTGGAGAAGATGGGCGCCATGGTGGACGCGAAAATAAGGGAGCTCCAGGACCGGCTGCTCCCGAAGCCCAGGCTGCGGCCTTCGTTGGTGGTTGACACCGGGCCGTCGATGGTAGCTGATCAACATGAGGAGGGGGGTGAGGTGTTGCCTGCTGCGGGTAACGCCCCACCTCAGAAGCCGGGCAGCGACTGGGTCACAGTCGCTGCCAAGAAAAAGAAGAAAAGGGCGGGGGCACCTGTGGCGGTTCCCGCCTCTGCTCCCTTGGAGAAGCCGCAGAAGAAGGCAAAGAAGAAGGTGCGGTCAAAGCAGCCGAAGCTGCGGGCGCCTAAGACGGCTGCAGTAGTGCTGTCCCTGACGCCGGAGGCCATTGAAGGCGGCATGACGTATGCCTCAATGCTAAAGAGTGCACGAGACGGAGTGAAGCTGGAGGATCTCGGCTGCACTGGTGGCCTTCGGCTGAGGGTCACGAGGACGGGCGCCCGGCTATTAGAGTTGCCAGCGGCAGCAGGAGAAAAAGTGGCAGATGAGCTGGCTGCTAGGCTCGGGCAGGTGCTGGCCCGCGAGTCGGTAAAGGTGACGAGGCCGACGAAGTGTGCCGAGTTGCGGCTCGTTGGGCTAGACGACGCGGCTACAGAAGAGGACGTGGCGGCTGCGGTCGCTGGCGCTGGAGACTGCGCCGTGGAGGCGGTCCGGGTTGGGCCCATCAGAGCCCTACCCTCGGGAGTGAGGACCGCCTGGATCAAGTGTCCGGTAGGGGCTGCCCAGAAGGTGGCCAGGGGGAGGTTGCTGGTTGGCTGGGTTTCCGTGGGCGTCCGCCTGCTGGAGCCGCGGCCAATGCGGTGTTACCGGTGCCTTCAGGTGGGCCACGTGGCAGTCACCTGCAAAGAGGAGCAGGACCGCAGCGGCCAGTGCTATCGCTGCGGTCAAGAAGGTCACAAGATCGCGGAATGTGGGGCGTCTCCCAGATGCACATTGTGCGCGGCGGCAGGGAGGCCGGCGGCGCACAGGCTGGGCGGAAAAGCCTGCCCCGGGCTGAAGAAAGTGGTCGACGTACGGACCGGGACCACCGAGGCCAGCGGGGCGACTGCAGCGGCGAAGGAGCGAGGGGTGGAGGCGATGGGCACGTAGGTGCCTTGTCCGGCGCCTCCCCCTCATGAGGCTGGGGGCGCACCACGGGGGTGGTGTCGTCCCTTCAAGGGCCTCGGGACGGTGTGTGCATGTGTTCCCCATGCACCTCCCTATTCCTCGGCGTGGGAAGTCGTTCCCTGCGCAAGCGGGCGGGCTCGACTTAAGTGTCGGGCAGCACCGGTGGGGTCGCGTGATGTTATGCTAACGCGTTCCCGCGACCCCGCCGACCATTGTGACGAGTAGGAACACCGTCAGGTTTTAGTCGGTTCGAGTCCGACATAACCCTCTGGCTCCCCCGAGCCGGCGGGTATCCGTGGGGATTTCCTGACGTTAAAAAAAAAAAAAAAAAAAAAAAAAAAAAGGTTAGGTTAGGTTAGGTTAGGTTAGGTTAGGTTGGGGTGGATGGGGCAAGCCTTCTCGTGGCCCACCCTGTGAGTAGCGGCCGAGCGACCAACGGCCGTGAAACCAATTGCCCCGGGGCTGCTCCATCTCCGTCGATGGACCCGACGGAGTCCTGGAGCAGCGGGTGCCGGGGACGGCTTCTTGGTGCCTGGTCCCGGCACTGGGTTGTCCGTCCCTGGCTTTTGGGCGGGCCCGGCAATCGACGCGATTGCTGGGCAGGCAGCTTCTGCGCTGCCACCGTCAAATCTCGTAACCCTGTTCTGGAGTTTTTCTCTGGTCAGGGCCGAGGGTCTAAGGGTCTTGCTCCTTGGACCACGAGGAAGAAAACCTCTATAAAAAATTACTTGAGCCCGGGAAACTGGGCTCTGGAGATGGGCTGGGTGGTGGGGAGGGGGGGTCACGAAAGCGGAAAGCGTGACCTCCTCTCTCCCCTACCTAGGGCCGTGGGGTGGTAAGCTGGGGCTTGCCGCTCCTTCGCGTTCGGCCTAGAGGTGGTGCGCGCGTGTCCCGCGCGCCCCTCGGTGTTGGCTGGGTGGGGGGACCTTCACCTGGCCGGGGATGGGTCTGGCTTCGGCCGGACTGCGCCGGTGGGGTCGCGTGATGTTATGCTCACGCGTTCCCGCGACCCCGCCGAGTAAGGCGCCCCGGTGGACACCGTCAGGTTTTAGTCGGTTCGAGTCCGACATAACCCTCCGGCTCCCCAGGGCCGGACGGGTATCCGTGGGGATTTCCTGACGTTAAAAAAAAAAAAAAAAAAAAAAAAAAAAAAAAAAAAAAAAAAAAAGGTTGGGGTGGATGGGGCAAGCCTTCTCGTGGCCCACCCCGTGAGTAGCGGTCGAGGAGGAGACCGTGAAACCAATTGCCCCCGGGGCTGCTCCATCTCCGTCGATGGACCCGACGGAGTCCTGGAGCAGCAGGAAGCCGGGACCGCGTCATTTTGCCGGGAGACACTACTCCCGGGTGGCGCGCGTCCCTGGCTATTGGGGCGGGGCCCGGCAATCGACGCGATTGTTGGGCAGGCAGCTTCTGCGCTGCCACCGTTCAATCTCGTAACCCTACACTGGAGTTCTTCCCTGGTGTCAGGGCCGAGGGTCTACGGGGCTTGCCCCGTGGACCGCGAGGAAGAAAACCTCTCTAAAAAATTACTTGAGCCCGGGAAACTGGGCTCTGGAGAAGTGCTGGGTGGTGGGGAGGGGGGGTCACGGAGTATCTGTCGCGACCTCCTCTCTCCCCTACCTAGGGCCGTGGAGTGGTAAGCTGGGGCTTGCCGCTCCTTCGCGTTCGGCCTAGAGGTGGTGCGCGCGTGTCCCGCGCGCCCCTCGGTGTTGCTGGGCGGGGGTTCGCCTCCGCCTGGCTGAGGTGGGTCTGGCTTCGGCCGGACAGCGCCGGTGGGGTCGCGTGATGTTATGCTCACGCGTTCCCGCGACCCCGCCGAGTAAGGCGCCCCGGAGGACACCGTCAGGTTTTAGTCGGTTCGAGTCCGACATAACCCTCTGGCTCCCCAGGGCCGGAAGGGTATCCGTGGGGATTTCCTGACGTTAAAAAAAAAAAAAAAAAAAAAGGTTAGGTTAGGTTAGGTTAGGTTACGGAGTGAATAGGGTGGATGAGGCAAGCCTTCTCGTGGCCCACCCTGTGAGTAGCGGCTGAGCGATCGGCCGTGAAACTAATTGCCTCGCGGGCCCCCTCCCGCTTCGTCTGCTCGTCAGACGGGGTTTGGAGGGGGTAGCAGCTCGAAAGCCTACCGGGGACTTGTCCTTGGTGGGAGCGAGGGTTCGGATGGCTTGCCATTCGGACTACGAGGAAGAAAACCTCTATAAAAAATAACCCAGAAGGTGTGCTTCGGCACACTCGGGCGGGCCTGGAAACCTTGTTTCTGGGCAGGTGGTGCAGCGAACCTGCATCATTACCGTCTGGCTCGTAATCCCGTCGTGGAGTGTCGTTGTCATGTCTAGCGGCTCCATGCGGGGACGAGGGTCTTGGCTTAACCGCCCGGACCACGAGGAGAGAACCTCTTTAAAAAATCCCCAGTTCCCGGCGTTGGGGCGCCCCCTTGGGGGCCTCGCGCGGCGTCGGGGCACTCGGAGAGAGTGGCAGGCGGGTTGATCTGTCTTTAGCGGCCGACCCTGGGGCACCTCCTGACCCCCCAGGCGTATCAGGGGCACCGTGGCAATCGGGTCACTGCGGCGGTGCAGCTCAAGAACCCGGTACTCGTGGGTTGAAGAATGGACTTAAACAAATCAAAATCTAAAACCAAAGAAAGTAGTAGAAGGAGAAGCAAAGAAGAGGAGGAGCAGATGCTCGAGGTGGGCGCCGTCGACTCGGACGGCTCCCTCATGGAAAACAGTTCTAGGTCATCGTCGACATGCCGTAAGAGGCGGATCGACGATGAAGAAGACCGTCCCCGACCATCTGGGGACAAGGCGAAAACGAAGAGAGGAAGAGGACGGCCGCCTACCACAGGCGAATATGTCGGCCTTGCACAGGCGAAGGCGGAGCTGAATGCCCAGATTCAGCGGGAACTGGAGCTGCAGGCGGAGAAGGAGCTGGCGGCGAGCCTACAGCCCACACGGCCCGTTATGGTGGAAGTGACCGTGGACGACGTGTGTGAATCGATAGAGGACGCAGTGAAGAACATCACTCTAATTGCCACGAGGTCGAAGAACCTGAAGGGCACGTACGTGCGCGCCTTGAAGGAGGCCGCCGGGGTCTTCAGCGATGTGAGGAGATACATCATGGATGACACGGTGGCACAAGAGGTGCAGGTCCTTCAAAAGGAGAGAGGACGGCTTCAGAAGGAGGTAGAAAACTTGAGGAAGGACGTCTCAAACCTGAAGACGGAGCTGGGTGCGCTGCGAGAGTCGATGGCGGCCCCCGCGTCGCCACCTCAAGGGACTGTGGCCTCGCCTCCTCTACTGGTGCCAGAGGACCTGGTGGAGAAGATGGGCGCCATGATGGACGCGAAAATAAGGGAGCTCCAGGACCGGCTGCTCCCGAAGCCCAGGCTGCGGCCTCCGTTGGCGGTTGACACCGGGCCGTCGATGGTAGCTGATCAACATGAGGAGGGGGGTGAGGTGTTGCCTACTGCGGGTAACGCCCCACCTAAGAAGCCGGGCAGCGACTGGGCCACAGTCGCTGCCAAGAAGAAGAAGAAAAGAGCGGGGGCACCTGTGGCGGTTCCTGCCTCTGCTCCGTCGGAGAAGCCGCAGAAGAAGGCAAAGAAGAACGCCAACCATGGTGCCGAGTAGGAACACCGTCAGGTTTTAGTCGGTTCGAGTCCGACATAACCCTCTGGCTCCCCCGGGCCGGGAGGGTATCCGTGGGGATTTCCTGACGTTAAAAAAAAAAAAAAAAAAGGTTACGGAGTGAAGCTGGAGGATCTCGGCTGCACTGGTGGCCTTCGGCTGAGGGTCACGAGGACGGGCGCCCGGCTATTAGAGTTGCCAGCGGCAGCAGGAGAAAAAGTGGCAGATGAGCTGGCTGCCAGGCTCGGGCAGGTGCTGGCCCGCGAGTCGGTGAAGGTGACGAGGCCGACGAAGTGTGCCGAGTTGCGGCTCGTTGGGCTAGACGACGCGGCTACAGAAGAGGACGTGGCGGCTGCGGTCGCTGGCGCTGGAGACTGCGCCGTGGAGGCGGTCCGGGTTGGGCCCATCAGAGCCCTACCCTCGGGAGTGAGGACCGCCTGGATCAAATGTCCGGTAGGGGCTGCCCAGAAGGTGGCCAGGGGGAGATTGCTGGTTGGCTGGGTTTCCGTGGGCGTTCGCCTGCTGGAGCCGCGGCCAATGCGGTGTTACCGGTGCCTTCAGGTGGGCCACGCGGCAGTCACCTGCAAAGAGGAGCAGGACCGCAGCGGCCAGTGCTATCGCTGCGGTCAAGAAGGTCACAGGATCGCGGAATGTGAGGCGTCTCCTAGATGCTCATTGTGCGCGGCGGCAGGGAGGCCGGCGGCGCACAGGCTGGGCGGAAAAGCCTGCCCCGGGCTGAAGAAAGTGGTCGACGTACGGACCGCGACCACCGAGGCCAGCGGGGTGGCTGCAGCGGCGAAGGAGCGAGGGGTGGAGGCGATGGGCACGTAGGTGCCTTGTCCGGCGCCTCCCCCTCATGAGGCTTGGGGCGCACCACGGGGGTGGTGTCGTCCCATCAAGGGCCTCGGGACGGTGCGTGCATGTGTTCCCCATTCGAGGTGGGTCTGGCTTCGGCCGGACAGCGCCGGTGGGGTCGCGTGATGTAATGCTCACGCAGTTCCCGTGACCCCGCCGAGTAAAGCGCCCCGGTGGACACCGTCAGGTTTTAGTCGGTTCGAGTCCGACATAACCCTCTGGCTCCCCAGGGCTGGAAGGGTATCCGTGGGGATTTCCTGACGTTAAAAAAAAAAAAAAAAAAAAAAGGTTAGGTTAGGTTAGGTTAGGTTGGGGTGGGGTGGATGGGGCAAGCCTTCTCGTGGCCCACCCTGTGAGTAGCGGCCGAGCGATCGGCCGTGAAACTAATTGCCTCAAGGCTTCTCCAGCTCCGTCTGTTCTGTCAGACGGAGTGGTGGATGGAGTTAGTCCCTAGGGCGTACCAAAGTGTGCGCCCTAGGCTCAAGGGCGGGGCCCGGCAATACTAACACCTTTTGCCGGGCGGGTAGTGCCAGTTTCTGGTGCTACCACGGGAGATATCGTAACTCAGTGCCAGAGCTTGCTCTGGTCTGGGCCGAGGGTCTGGGGGGCTTGCCCCTTGGACCGCGAGGAAGAAAACCTCTCTAAAAAATCACCCTAAGCCCAAGTTTCTGGTGCTCGGCGATGGGCTGAGTGGCTGGAGGGAGTCCAGTCACTAGAGCACCAACCCATAGAGGAGCTCCCCTCTTTAAAAAGCAAAATAATCATGAGTGCGTTTTTAAAGGAAAAACTACCCCAGGAGGGTACCAGCCGCGATGCGGCTGGAGAATCCCTCCAGGCTTCGGCCTGCAGCCCCATCTATTCTGGGGGGGGCAAAAACCGCACTGAGAGCAGGGAAACCTGCTCTCCAAAACCCGTGGTCGTCCTTCAACGTCTGGACGACCAATCATACGCGTCCGGGTCAGCTGGCTCGGACGCTGATTCAATTTGTTCGGGGATGAGTGTGTCTTCACGCTCATCCCCTGTCATCACTGCCCGTAAAAGGCGCAGTGAAATGGATGAGGGAGCTCCAAGCTCCAAAGTCGTCCCACGTCGTAGGGGAAGACCCCCGACGACGGGAGAATATGTCGGACTGGCAAAGGCCAATCAGGCCTTGAACGAGGCCAGAGCCAGGGAGCTGGAGCTCCAGAGTGAGGAGAGCCTCTGTGAGTTGCTCCGTGAGACGCGGTCGGATGCATGTCTGGCGGACCTCACAACAGACGCCGTTGCCCAGGAGGCGGCTGGTGGCGTCAAGATCATTCTTGACGTCGCTGCCAGATCCAAAAACTTGAAGGGCACAAGTGTGAGGGCCATCAAGGAGGCCGCCGGACGGATCTCCGATGCACTGGCGGTGTTTAAGGCCCGCACGGCCTCAGAGGAGACTGCGGCCCTGCAAGCGGAAAATTCGCGTTTGCAGGCTCAAGTGGAGGCTCTCCGACGGGAGATGGAGCTCCTCAGGGCGGAGTTCCGGGCAGCTCGTGCCGGGCCCGTGCAGGCGCCCGCTCCAGTGGTGAGGGAGAAGGTCCCTCCCAAGTTGGATGAGGATGCGATGGCGTCTATCATGAGGAAAATTGGCTTCATGATAGACGCCAAGCTGGCAAGTCTGGAGGACCGACTCCTTCCAGAGAGACGCGTGAGACCCCCGCTTCGGGCGGATGGCAGTGGGTCTCGCCCACCACCACCAAACAGGACGGTGCGTGGAGGAGCGGCTGCTCCGAAGACAAAGGTGCAACAGGCGCGGCCCCTGGCTCCTCCTCCTCCATCAATGGACGAGGGTTGGTCCACGGTTGTAAAAAGGGGTCGTGCCAAGAAGGGTCCTGCCCCTCCGCAGTCTGGGAGGAGTCAGCCGAAACCTAGGGCTCCTCCCCCAAAAGAAAAGAAGGGGTCGTCGCTTCGGCCACCGCGCTCTTCCGTGGTGGTGCTGGCGATCTCGCCCCAGGCAAAAGAAAGCGGGTTGACGTTCGCCCAGGTCCTAAGGGTGGCCAAAGAAAAGTTGGCCAGCGAAGACCTCAGCGGCCTGGGTGTCCCGTCGTGGAGTGTCGTTGTCATGTCTAGCGGCTCCACGCGGGGACGAGGGTCTTGGCTTAACCGCCCGGACCGCGAGGAGTGAACCTCTTTAAAAAATCCCCAGTTCCCGGCGTTGGGGCGCCCCCTTGGGGGCCTCGCGCGGCGTCGGGGCACTCGGAGAGAGTGGCAGGCGGGTTGATCTGTCTTTAGCGGCCGACCCTGGGGCACCTCCTGACCCCCCAGGCGTATCAGGGGCACCGTGGCAATCGGGTCACTGCGGCGGTGCAGCTCAAGAACCCGGTAATCGTGGGTTGAAGAATGGATATGAACAAACAAAAAACAAAAACTACCAGAAGAGGAAGAAAAGAAGAAGAGGAGGAGCAGATGCTCGAGGTGGGCGCCGTCGACTCGGACGGCTCCCTCATGGGAGATAATTCCCGATCATCGTCAACATGTCGTAAGAGACGTATCCACGATGAACAAGAAGACCGTCCCCGAACATCAGGGGACAAGGCGCCGGCAGCGGCTCAAACAAAGAGAGGACGGGGACGGCCGCCTACCACCGGAGAATATGTCGGCCTTGCACAGGCGAAGGCGGAGCTGAATGCCCAGATCCAGCGGGAGCTGGAGCTGCAGGCAGAGAAGGAGCTGGCGGCGAGCCTAGAGCCCACACGGCGCGTTGTGGAAGTGACCGTGGACGAAGTGTGTGACCTGATGGAGGCTTCAGTGAAGAACATCACTCTCATCGCCACGAGGTCAAAGAACTTGAAGGGGACGTACGTGCGCGCCTTGAAGGAAGCCGCCGAAGTCTTCAGCGACGTGTCTTCAGTTCGCCCAGTCCTACAACAGTGGGCGGACCGAAAGGCGTCGTTGACCTACCGCATGGTGCAGATGTTGTCCGGGCATGGCTGCTTTGGACATTACCTGCACCGGATCGCCGGAAGGGAGCCAACGACCGAGTGTCACCATTGCAGCTGTGACGACGACACGGCGCAGCATACGTTGGTGGAGTGCCCAGCCTGGGACGAAGAGCGCCGCTGTCTCGTCGCAGCGGTGGGGAGTGCCCTCTCTCTGCCGGCCTTGGTTCAGTCCATGGTCGGTGGTGATGAGGCATGGCAGGCGGCTCTGACCTTCTGTGAGACGGTGATGTCCCAGAAGGAGGCGGCGGAGCGGGCGCGGGAGCAGGATCCCGCGTCCCATCCGGTCCGCCGCCGGAGAGCCGGGGCCAGGAGGCCGGCTACCCTGCACGGCCCCCTCCCCCCCACCTAAGGCCACGGGGGCACGCCGCTGGGGCGTGCGTGCCCCCTCTGATCAAAGGCCTCGGGACGGTGTGCGCGTGACCTGCGCGCCTCCCATTAGGATTCGGGCGGGAGAATCTCTCCTTCCGCCCACGCTCGGGACAGGGTCCGGCGCCCACTGCCGGACGCCGCCTCGGTCGGGGTCGCGTGATGTTATGCTCGCGCGTTCCCGCGGCCCTGGCCAATGAGGCACCCGAAGGTCACCGTCAGGTTTTAGTCGGTTCGAGTCCGACATAACCCTCCGGCACCCCAGAGCCGGCGGGTATCCGTGGGGATTTCCTGACGTTAAAAAAAAAAAAAAAAAAAAAAAAAAAAAATGGGGTGGATGGGGCAAGCCTTCTCGTGGCCCACCCTGTGAGTAGCGGCCGAGCGACCAACGGCCGTGAAACCAATTGCCCCGGGGCTGCTCCATCTCCGTCGATGGACCCGACGGAGTCCTGGAGCAGCGGGTCCAGGGACGGCTTCTTGGTGCCTGGTCCCGGCACTGGGTTGTCCGTCCCTGGCTTTTGGGCGGGCCCGGCAATCAACGCGATTGTTGGGCAGGCAGCTTCTGCGCTGCCACCGTCAAATCTCGTAACCCTGTTCTGGAGTTTTTCTCTGGTCAGGGCTGAGGGTCTAAGGGGCTTGCTCCTTGGACCACGAGGAAGAAAACCTCTATAAAAAATTACTTGAGCCCGGGAAACTGGGCTCTGGAGATGGGCTGGGTAGTGGGGAGGGGGGGTCACGATACCTTCTGTCGTGACCTCCTCTCTCCCCTACCTAGGGCCGTGGAGTGGTAAGCTGGGGCTTGCCGCTCCTTCGCGTTCGGCCTAGAGGTGGTGTGCGCGTGTCCCGCGCGCCCCTCGGTGTTGGCTGGGTGGGGGGACCTTCACCTGGCCGGGGATGGGTCTGGCTTCGGCCGGACTGCGCCGGTGGGGTCGCGTGATGTTATGCTCACGCGTTCCCGCGACCCCGCCGAGTAAGGCGCCCCGGTGGACACCGTCAGGTTTTAGTCGGTTCGAGTCCGACATAACCCTCTGGCTCCCCAGGGCCGGAAGGGTATCCGTGGGGATTTCCTGACGTTAAAAAAAAAAAAAAAAAAAAAAAATAAAAGGTTGGGGTGGATGAGGCAAGCCTTCTCGTGGCCCACCCTGTGAGTAGCGGCTGAGCGATCGGCCGTGAAACTAATTGCCTCGCGGGCCCCCTCCCGCTTCGTCTGCTCGTCAGACGGGGTTTGGAGGGGGTAGCAGCTCGTAAGCCTACCGGGGACTTGTCCTTGGTGGGAGCGAGGGTTCGGATGGCTTGCCATTCGGACTGCGAGGAAGAAAACCTCTATAAAAAATAACCCAGAAGGTGTGCTTCGGCACACTCGGGCGGGCCTGGAGACCTTGTTTCTGGGCAGGTGGTGCAGCGAACCTGCATCATTACCGTCTGGCTCGTAATCCCGTCATGGAGTGTCGTTGTCATGTCTAGCGGCTCTATGCGGGGACGAGGGTCTTGGCTTAACCGCCCGGACCACGAGGAGAGAACCTCTTTAAAAAATCCCCAGTTCCCGGCGTTGGGGCGCCCCCTTGGGGGCCTCGCGCGGCGTCGGGGCACTCGGAGAGAGTGGCAGGCGGGTTGATCTGTCTTTAGCGGCCGACCCTGGGGCACCTCCTGACCCCCCAGGCGTATCAGGGGCACCGTGGCAATCGGGTCACTGCGGCGGTGCAGCTCAAGAACCCGGTACTCGTGGGTTGAAGAATGGACTTGAACAAAACAAAATCAAAAAGCAAACAAAGTAGAAGAAGGAACAAAGAGGAAGAGGAGGAGCAGATGCTCGAGGTGGGCGCCGTCGACTCGGACGGCTCCCTAATGGATGATAATTCGAGGTCATCGTCGACATGTCGTAAGAGACGGATCGACGATGAAGAAGAAGACCGTCCCCGAACATCAGGGGACAAGGCGCCGGCAACGGCGCATTCCAAGAGAGGAAGAGGACGGCCGCCTACCACAGGCGAATATGTCGGCCTTGCACAGGCGAAGGCGGAGCTGAATGCCCAGATTCAGCGGGAACTGGAGCTGCTGGCAGAGAAGGGAGTGCTGGCGAGCCTAGAGCCCACAAGGCCCGTTGTGGAGGAAGACGCGGTGAGAGTGGACGATGTGCTCAAAGAGACGGAGGCTGCCGTGAAGAACGTCACCCTCATCGCCACGAGGTCGAAGAACCTCAAGGGGACGTACGTGCGCGCCTTGAAAGAAGCCGCCGAGATCTTTCGAGACGCGAGGGAGTACATCATGGATGGCGCCGCGACACGGGAGGTGAAGTTCCTCCAAAGTGAGAGGAAACGTCTTGAGGAAGAGGTGGCGAACTTGAAGAAGGACGTTTCCAACCTGAAGACGGAGCTGGATGCGCTGCGGGAGTCGATGGCGGCCCCCGCGTCGCCACCTCAAGCCCCAATGGGCGGTGGGACTGTGGCCTCGCCTGCTCCACTGGTGCCGGAGGACCTGCTGGAGAAGTTAGCGGAGAAGATGGGCGTCCTGATGGACGCCAAAATAAGGGAGCTCGAAGACCGTCTGCTCCCGAAGCCCAGACTGCGGCTTCCGCCGGCAGATGAAGCCGGGCCACCGACGGTAGCTGACCAACAAGAGGAGAGGGCTGAGGTGTTGCCTACTGCGGGTAACGCCCCACCTAAGAAGCCGGGCAGCGACTGGGCCACAGTTGCTGCCAAGAAGAGGAAGAGAAGGGCGGGGGCACCTGTGGCGGTTCCTGCCTCTGCTCCCTCGGAGAAGCCGCGGAAGAAGGCAAAGAAGAAGGTGCGGTCAAAGCAGCCGAAGCTGCGGGCGCCCAAGACGGCGGCTGTGATGCTGTCCCTGACGCCGGAGGCCATTGAGGGGGGCATGACGTATGCCTCTATGCTCAAAAGTGCACGAGACGGAGTGAAGCTGGAAGATCTCGGCTGCACTGGTGGCCTTCGGCTGAGGGTCACGAGGACGGGCGCCCGGCTATTGGAGTTGCCAGCGGCTGCAGGTGAAGAAAAGGCTGATGAGCTGGCTGCCAGGCTCGGGCAGGTGCTGGCCCGCGAGTCGGTGAAGGTGTCGAGGCCGACGAAGTGTGCCGAGTTGCGGCTCGTTGGGCTGGACGACACGGCCACGGAGGAGGACGTGGCGGCTGCGGTCGCTGGCGCTGGAGACTGCGCCGTGGAGGCGGTCCGGGTTGGGCCCATCAGAGCCCTACCCTCAGGAGTGAGGACCGCCTGGATCAAGTGTCCGGTGAGGGCTGCCCAGAAGGTGGCCAAGGGAAGGTTGCTGGTCGGCTGGGTCTCAGTGGGCGTCCGCCTGCTGGAGCCGCGGCCGATGCGGTGCTACCGATGCCTTCAGGTGGGGCACGCGGCCGTCACCTGCAGAGAAGAGCAGGACCGCAGCGGCCAATGCTATCGCTGCGGTCAGGAGGGTCACCGAGTCGCGGATTGTGAGGCGTCTCCCAGGTGCTCATTGTGCGCGGCGGCAGGGATGCCGGCGGCGCACAGGCTGGGCGGAAAGGCCTGCCCCGGGCTGAAGAAAGTGGTCGACGTACGGACCGCGACCACCGAGGCCAGCGGGGCGGCTGCAGTGGCGAAGGAGCGAGGGGTGGAGGCGATGGGCACGTAGGTGCCTTGTCCGGCGCCTCCCCCTCATGAGGCTTGGGGCCCACCACGGGGGTGGTGTCGTCCCATCAAGGGCATCGGGACGGTGCGTGCATGTGTTCCCCATGCACCTCCCTATTCCTCGGCGTGGGAAGCCATTCCCTGCGCAAGCGAGAGGGCTCGGCTTAAGTGCCGGGCAGCACCGGTGGGGTCGCGTGATGTTATGCTCACGCGTTCCCGCGACCCCGCCAACCTTGGTGACTAGTAGGAACACCGTCAGGTTTTAGTCGGTTCGAGTCCGACATAACCCTCTGGCTCCCCCGAGCCGGCGGGTATCCGTGGGGATTTCCTGACGTTAAAAAAAAAAAAAAAAAAAAAAAAAAAAGGTTAGGTTAGGTTAGGTTAGGTTAGGTTGGGGTGGATGGGGCAAGCCTTCTCGTGGCCCACCCTGTGAGTAGCGGCTGAGCGATCGGCCGTGAAACTAATTGCCTCGCGGGCCCCCTCCCGCTTCGTCTGTTTGTCAGACGGGGTTTGGAGGGGGTAGCAGCTCGTAAGCCTACCGGGGACTTGTCCTTGGTGGGAGCGAGGGTTCGGATGGCTTGCCATTCGGACTGCGAGGAAGAAAACCTCTATAAAAAATAACCCAGAAGGTGTGCTTCGGCACACTCGGGCGGGCCTGGAAACCTTGTTTCTGGGCAGGTGGTGCAGCGAACCTGCATCATTACCGTCTGGCTCGTAATCCCGTCGTGGAGTGTCGTTGTCATGTCTAGCGGCTCCATGCGGGGACGAGGGTCTTGGCTTAACCGCCCGGACCACGAGGAGATAACCTCTTTAAAAAATCAAAACCTAAAACAAGTAGAAGGAGGAAAGAAGAAGAAGAGGAGGAGCAGATGCTCGAAGTGGGCGCCGTCGACTCGGACGGCTCCCTCATGGATGATGATTCAAGGTCATCGTCGACATGCCGTAAGCGGCGGATCGACGATGAAGAAGACCGTCCCCGAACATCAGGGGACAAGGCGCCGGCAGTGGCTAAAACAAAAAGAGGAAGAGGACGGCCGCCTACCACAGGCGAATATGTCGGCCTTGCACAGGCAAAGGCGGAGCTGAATGCCCAGGTACAGCGGGAGCTGGAGCTGCAGGCGGAGAAGGAGCTGGCGGCGAGCCTACAGCCCACACGGCCCGTTATGGTGGAGGTGACCGTGGACGGCATGTGTGAAGTGATGGAGGACGCAGTGAAGAACATCACTCTCATCGCTACGAGGTCGAAGAACCTTAAGGGGACGTACGTGCGCGCCTTGAAGGAGGCCGCCGCGGTCTTCAGCGACGCGAGGAAATACATCCTGGATGACACGGTGGTACAAGAGGTGAAGGTCCTTCAAAAGGAGAAGAGACGACTTCAAAAGGAGGTGGAAAACTTGAAGAAGGACGTTTCCAACCTGAAGACGGAGCTGGATGCGCTGCGGGGGTCGATGGCTGCCCCCGCTTCGCCACCTCAAGGGACTGTGGCCTCGCCTCCTCCGCTGGTGCCGGAGGACCTGTTGGAGAAGTTAGCGGAGAAGATGGGCGTCATAATGGACGCCAAAATAAGGGAGCTCCAAGACCGGCTGCTACCGAAGCCCAGGCTGCGGCCTCCGCTGGCGGGTGACGGCGCATCGCCGACGGCAGCTGATCCAACACACGAGGAGGAGGGTGAGGTGCTGCTTGCTGCGGGTAGTGCCCCACCAAAGATGCCGGGCAGCGACTGGGCCACAGTTGCTGCAAAGAAGAGGAAGAGAAGGGCGAGGGCACCTGTGGCGGTTCCTGCCTCTGCTCCCTCGAAGAAACCGCAGAAGAAGGCAGAGAGGAAGAAGTCACGGTCCAAGCAGCCGAAGCTGCGGGCGCCCAAGACGGCGGCTGTGATGCTGTCCCTGACGCCGGAGGCCATTGAGGGGGGCATGACGTATGCCTCTATGCTCAAAAGTGCACGAGAAGGAGTGAAGCTGGAGGATCTCGGCTGCACTGGTGGCCTTCGGCTGAGGGTCACGAGGACGGGCGCCCGGCTATTGGAGTTGCCAGCGGCAGCAGGTGAAGAAAAGGCCGATGAGCTGGCTGCCAGGCTCGGGCAGGTGCTAGCCCGCGAGTCGGTGAAGGTCACGAGGCCAACGAAGTGTGCCGAGTTGCGGCTCGTTGGGCTAGACGACACGGCTACAGAAGAGGACGTGGCGGCTGCGGTCGCTGGCGCTGGAGACTGCGCCATGGAGGCGGTGAGGGTTGGGCCCATCAGAGCCCTACCCTCAGGAGTGAGGACCGCCTGGATCAAGTGTCCGGTAGGGGCTGCCCAGAAGGTGGCCAAGGGAAGATTGCTGGTCGGCTGGGTTTCGGTGGGCGTCCGCCTGCTGGAGCCGCGGCCGATGCGGTGCTACCGGTGCCTTCAGGTGGGGCACGCGGCCATCACCTGCAGAGAAGAGCAGGACCGCAGCGGCCAATGCTATCGCTGCGGTCAGGAGGGTCACCGGGTCGCAGAGTGTGTGGCGGCTCCCAGATGCTCATTGTGCGCGGCGGCAGGGAGGCCGGCGGAGCACAGGCTGGGCGGAAAAGCCTGCCCCGGGCTGAAGAAGGTGGTCGACGTTCGGACCGCAACCACCGAGGTCAGCGGGGCGGCTGCAGCGGCGAAGGAGCGAGGGGTGGAGGCGATGGGCACGTAGGTGCCTTGTCCGGCGCCTCCCCCTCATGAGGCTTGGGGCGCACCACGGGGGTGGTGTCGTCCCATCAAGGGCCTCGGGACGGTGCGTGCATGTGTTCCCCATGCACCTCCCTATTCCACGGCGTGGGAAGTCATTCCTTGCGCAAGCGGGCGGGCTCGGCTTAAGTGTCGGGCAGCGCCGGTGGGGTCGCGTGATGTTATGCTCACGCGTTCCCGCGACCCCGCCAACCATGGCGACTAGTAGGAACACCGTCAGGTTTTAGTCGGTTCAAGTCCGACATAACCCTCTGGCTGGTTAGGTTAGCGGCCGAGCGATCGGCCGTGAAACTAATTGCCTCGAGGCTTCTCCAGCTCCGTCTGTTCTGCCAGACGGAGTGGTGGACGAAGTTAGTCCCTAGGGCGTGCCAAAGTGCACGCCCTAGGCTCAAGGGCGGGGCCCGGCAATGCTAACACCTTTTGCCGGGCGGGTAGTGCCAGTTTCTGGTGCTACCATGGGAGATCTCGTAACTCAGTGCCAGAGCTTGCTCTGGTCTGGGCCGAGGGTCTGGGGGGCTTGCCCCTTGGACCGCGAGGAAGAAAACCTCTCTAAAAAATCACCCTAAGCCCAAGTTTCTGGTGCTCGGCGATGGGCTGAGTGGCTGGAGGGAGTCCAGTCACTAGAGCACCAACCCATAGAGGAGCTCCCCTCTTTAAAAAACAAAAACAACAATGAGTGCGTTTTTCAAAGATAAACTACCCCAGGAGGGTACCAGCCGCGATGCGGCTGGAGAATCCCTCCAGGCTTCGGCCTGCAGCCCCGTCTATTCTGGGGGGGGCAAAAACCGCACTGGGGGCAGGGAAACCTGCTCCCCCAATCCAGTGGTCGTCGTAGAACGCCTTGGCGACCAGTCAAACGCGTCTGAATCGGATGCTGGATCTATGTTTTCGGGGATGAGTGTGTCATCGCGCTCATCCCCCGTTATCAACGGGCGAAAGAGGCCCGGTCAAGGAGACGACGGAGCTCCAGGCTCTAAAGTCGGCCCTCGGAAAAGAGGACGGCCGCCAACGACAAGCGAGTACGTTGGCTTAGCCAAAGCGAAGGAGGTGCTGAACGATGCCAAGGCAAGGGAGCTGGAGCTCCAGTCTGAAGAAAGCATTAACCGGTTGGTCCGGGAGATGAGATCAAACGCGTGTCTCGCGGACCTGCCCACTGACGCCCTAGCCCAGGAGGCGGCGGGCAACGTCAAGGTAATTCTTGACGTTGTAGCCAGGTCAAAGAACCTGAAGGGCACGAGTGTGAGGGCGCTCAAGGAGGCGGCAAGTCGGATTGCCGATGCGGTGGACGTTTTCAAGGCACGCACCGTATCCGACGAGACGGCGGCACTGCAAGCGGAGAACGCTCGCCTGCAGGCTCAAGTTGAGGCTCTCCGAAGAGAAATGGAGCTGCTCAGGGAGGAGTTCCGTGCAAGCCATGCTGGGCCTATGCGTGCACCGGCTCCGGTGGCGAGGGATGGAGTGCCCCCGCGGGTTGACCAGGACGCTATGGCGTCTATAATGAGGAATATTGCCTTCATGGTGGACGCCAAGCTGGCTGGACTGGAGGACCGACTTCTCCCAGATAAACGAGTGCGGCCCCCGCTTCGATTTGAGAAGGACCTCGAGGATCGGCTTGTGCCGGAGAGGCGCGTCCGGTCGCCGCTGGCGGCTGACGCTGCGCGCCCGTCTGTGTGGTCGCGCCTGGGCTCCCCACAGCACCGGCCCCTCCCCCGACCAACTGTGGGGGCGGGGCGCAGGGAGCCGGCACCAGCGCCGCACCCATCTGCTGTGACGCGCCAGCCTTCGCAGGCTCCGGCACCGGAGGAGCAGTGGTCAACTGTGACCAAAAGGCGCCGCAGGAAGAAGCCCACCCCCACGCTCCCGCCACCCGCCAAGCCGCAGCAGGGTCGGAGTGTTCGGGCCAGCTCCCAGAAGAAGCCCAAGCTACGGCCACCCCGTTCATCCGCGGTGGTCTTGACCATATCACCGGAGGGCCAGGAGAGAGGCCTTACGTTCGCGGAGGTCCTTCGAGCGGCGAAGGCGGAGCTGACCGCGGAAGACTTCGGTGAGCAAGGGGTGCGAATCCGTCCCACGGCCACCGGCGGCAGGCTCCTTGAACTCCCGGGGGCCGCCAGTGCAGAAAAGGCCGACGCGCTGGCCGCGAAGCTTTCGGGGGTCCTGGACGCCGGAATGGTGAGGGTGTCCAGGCCCATCAAATGCGTGGAGCTCCTGCTGACGGGCCTGGACGACTCCGCCGCCCCCGAGGAGGTGGTCAAAGCAGTGGCTAAGGCCGGAGAGTGTTCTCCCCAGACCGTGAAGGTTGGGGATATAAGATTTAACTCTGCGGGGCTGGGCACAGTCTTCATCAGGTGCCCAGTTGCAGCAGCGAAGAAGGTTGCGGCCGGGCGCCTTCTTATTGGCTTTGTGTCGGTGCGGGCCCAGCTACTTGCCCCGCGCCCACAGCGCTGCTACAGGTGCCTTTACGTTGGGCACGTAAGCCACGCCTGTACCGCAGAGATTGACCGCAGCAAGGAGTGCTACCGCTGCGGTCAACCCGGCCACAAGGCCAATACGTGCACGGGCCGGGTGCACTGCAATCTGTGTGCGGCCCTTAAAAAGCCCGCGGAACACCTAGCGGGTTCAAAGAGCTGTGTGGGGTCTCGACCTCCAAAGAAGAAGACCGCCCTGGGAGCCGGGGCCCCCCTTCGTGACGCACCAGCTCCAGCAGCTGCCCCTGCTTCTGCGCGCAGGGAAGAGGAGGCAATGGAGGCGTAATGCTCCATTTGCGCTTCCTACAGGCGAACATCAACCATTGCGCCGCCGCTCAAGATCTACTTCTCCAGTCCGTGGCGCAGTGGTCGATCGATGTCGCCGTGGTGGCCGAGCCCCTCTTCGTTCCGGACAGCTGGTTCGGGGCCGCCGATGGCTCGGTCGCCGTGGTGTCCTCTGGGAACATGCCGGCCCCTTCAATCGTTCGGAGGGGGCCGGGGTTCGTGGCAGTCCATTGGGGAAGAATCGTCGTCGTTGGCTGCTACTTCTCCCCAAACCGAAGTCTTGCAGAATTCGAACAGTTTGTCGATGGGGTCGGGCGCATGATAGCCCAGGCCCGGCCCCGAGAAGTCCTGGTTGCGGGGGATTTCAATGCAAAATCCCGGCTCTGGGGGTCCCCCGCAACAGATCGACGTGGTGAGACTTTGGTGTCGTGGGCGGAGACGGCCGGCCTAATACCACTAAACACTGGGTCGGTCCAGACATGCGTGCGCCGTTTGGGGGGGTCCATCGTTGACCTAACGTTTGCGACCCCCGCGCTCGCTCGTAATGTCCACGGCTGGACTGTCTTGGAGGCGGTGGAAACGCTCTCGGATCACAGGTATATCCGATTCGAGCTAGCCACCGCTCCGGACGCAACTTTTGTCCGTCCCAGAGGACACAGCAGCGGATCCTCCCCGAGGTGGAGCCTCAAGAAGATGAACAGGGATCTCCTGATGGAAGCCTCTATCGTCCAGGTCTGGCTCAACAACTCTGCCGGGCCTGTGGAGGTAGACCAGGAAGCAGAGTGGTTCCGGGGCGCACTAACTGCAATCTGTGATTCGGCGATGCCCCGGGCACTGCCAAGACCTCCTAGGCGTCAAGTGTACTGGTGGTCAGAAGACATCGCCCACCAGCGCCATGGCTGTGTTGCGGCGCGCCGCCGGTACACCAGGTACCGCAGAAGGCGGGGCCGAGACTCCGACGAAGAGGCGCGGCTGTACGGCGTGTACAAAGAGAGAAGATTAAGCCTGCAGCTGTCCATCAGGGATGCCAAGGCCCGAGCTCGAGCGGAGCTGCTCGAGACTTTGAACGAAGACCCGTGGGGGCGTCCCTATAAGATGGTGATGGGCAAACTCCGCCCGTGGGCGCCTCCCCTCACGGAAAGTCTCGAGCCCCGGCTGCTTGAGACCGTCGTGTCCACCCTCTTTCCTGCTAGGGCGGACCACGAGCCGCCATCGATGGGCCCCTCGCCTCGCACATCGGGGGGCGAGGCCCGGCAGCAAGTACCGGCGGTGAGTGACGCCGAACTGCGTGCGGCGGCTCTCAAGCTCCGGAAGAAGAAGGCTCCGGGTCCGGACGGTGTTCCGGGCCAGGCTCTGGCCCTGACTCTTGAGGTCCTCGGGGAGAGATTGAAGAGGCTGCTGGATGCCTGCCTTGTGGCGGGCCGGTTCCCGAAGTTATGGAAGGTGGGGCGGCTCGTCCTGCTGAAGAAGGACGGGCGTCCGGCAGAGTCTCCCTCGGCCTACCGCCCATTGGTCATGCTCGACGAGGTGAGCAAGCTATTTGAACGAGTGGTCGCGGGTCGCCTTGTCGGGCACCTCTCGCGCGTCGGTCCCGATTTGTCGCCGAAGCAGTTTGGGTTCCGGGGAGGCCGATCGACAGTCGATGCGATCCTACGCGTCAGGGCCTTCTCGGATGAAGCGGTGACGCGGGGTGGGGTGTTGTTGGCCGTATCCTTGGACATTGCTAATGCCTTCAACACTCTGCCTTGGGCCTGCATCAGGGAGGCGCTCCAACACCATGGGGTGCCGGCGTACCTGTGCGGGCTGATCGGCGACTACCTGCGTGGGAGAGCGGTGACGTATGCTGGGCGTGATGGCCGACAGCACCTGTGGGAGATGTCGTGCGGCGTGCCCCAGGGGTCCGTGCTGGGCCCCTTGCTCTGGAACGTCGGGTACGACTGGGTGCTGAGAGTGAGGCTGCCTCGGGGCGCAGACGTGACGTGCTACGCGGACGACACGCTGGTCACTGCCCGAGGTGGCTCATACAGGGAGACATCCCGCCTCGCCACAATCGCAGTCTGGCAGGTGGTGAGGCGGATAAGGCAGCTGGGACTCGAGGTGGCGCTGCAGAAGACCGAGGCGGTCTGCTTCCATGGCCCTCGGAGTGCGCCGCCTGCCGGGTCCCATATGGTGATTGGTGGCACTCGTATCGGGGTCGAGTCGCATATGAGATACCTTGGGCTCGTCCTCGATAGCCGTTGGAGTTTTCGCGAACATTTCAAGATGTTAGCCCCCCGACTCCACTGCGCCGGTGCAAGACTGCGCCGCCTGATGCCCAACGTCGGGGGGGCCAGCGGAGGGACGCCGCCGCCTCTACCTTGGCGTCGTGAGGTCGATGGCACTTTACGGCGCCCCCGTGTGGGCGGGGGCCCTGACGGCCCAGAGCTTTATCCATCTAAGAAGAGCCCAAAGAGCGATGGCCGTCGGGGTGGTACGTGGATACCGCACGGTGTCGTACGAGGCGGCCTGCGTCCTGGCAGGAAGTCCTCCCTGGGACCTTGAGGCGGAGGCGCAGTCGGCGCTGTACCACTGGCGCGCCGCCCTCCGCCGAAACGAAGAAGATCCCTCTCCCAGGGAGATGGAGCAGCGAAGACTTCAGGCCCGGCAGTCCGTGCTGGAGAAGTGGCGGGAGCGGCTGGCTGACCCAAGTGCCGGCCGCTGGACTGTCGAGGCAGTCCGCCCAGTCCTACAACGGTGGGCGGACCGAACGGCGTCGTTGACCTACCGCATGGTGCAGATGTTGTCCGGGCATGGCTGCTTTGGACATTACCTGCACCGGATCGCCGGAAGGGAGCCAACGACCGAGTGTCACCATTGCGGCTGTGACGACGACACGGCGCAGCATACGTTGGTGGAGTGCCCAGCCTGGGACGAAGAGCGCCGCTGTCTCGTCGCAGCGGTGGGGAGTGCCCTCTCTCTGCCGGCCTTGGTTAAGTCCATGGTCGGTGGTGATGAGGCATGGCAGGCGGCTCTGACCTTCTGTGAGACGGTGATGTCCCAGAAGGAGGCGGCGGAGCGGGCGCGGGAGCAGGATCCCGCGTCCCATCCGGTCCGCCGCCGGAGAGCCGGGGCCAGGAGGCCGGCTACCCTGCACGGCCCCCTCCCCCCCACCTAAGGCCACGGGGGCACGCCGCTGGGGCGTGCGTGCCCCCTCTGATCAAAGGCCTCGGGACGGTGTGCGCGTGACCTGCGCGCCTCCCATTAGGATTCGGGCGGGAGAATCTCTCCTTCCGCCCACGCTCGGGACAGGGTCCGGCGCCCACTGCCGGACGCCGCCCCGGTCGGGGTCGCGTGATGTTATGCTCGCGCGTTCCCGCGGCCCTGGCCAATGGGGCACCCGAAGGTCACCGTCAGGTTTTAGTCGGTTCGAGTCCGACATAACCCTCCGGCACCCCAGAGCCGGCGGGTATCCGTGGGGATTTCCTGACGTTAAAAAAAAAAAAAAAAAAAAAAAAAAAGGTTAGGTTAGGTTAGGTTAGGTTAGGTTAGGTTAGGTTAGGTTAGGTTAGGTTAGGTTAGGTTAGGTTAGGTTAGGTTAGGTTAGGTTGGGGTGGGGTGGGGTGGATGGGGCAAGCCGGGGTGGATGGGGCAAGCCTTCTCGTGGCCCACCCTGTGAGTAGCGGCCGAGCGACCAACGGCCGTGAAACCAATTGCCCCGGGGCTGCTCCATCTCCGTCGATGGACCCGACGGAGTCCTGGAGCAGCGGGTGCCGGGGACGGCTTCTTGGTGCCTGGTCCCGGCACTGGGTTGTCCGTCCCTGGCTTTTGGGCGGGCCCGGCAATCGACGCGATTGCTGGGCAGGCAGCTTCTGCGCTGCCACCGTCAAATCTCGTAACCCTGTTCTGGAGATTTTCTCTGGTCAGGGCCGAGGGTCTAAGGGGCTTGCTCCTTGGACCACGAGGAAGAAAACCTCTATAAAAAATTACTTGAGCCCGGGAAACTGGGCTCTGGAGATGGGCTGGGTGGTGGGGAGGGGGGGTCACGATACCTTCTGTCGTGACCTCCTCTCTCCCCTACCTAGGGCCGTGGGGTGGTAAGCTGGGGCTTGCCGCTCCTTCGCGTTCGGCCTAGAGGTGGTGTGCGCGTGTCCCGCGCGCCCCTCGGTGTTGGCTGGGTGGGGGGACCTTCACCTGGCCGGGGATGGGTCTGGCTTCGGCCGGACTGCGCCGGTGGGGTCGCGTGATGTTATGCTCACGCGTTCCCGCGACCCCGCCGAGTAAGGCGCCCCGGTGGACACCGTCAGGTTTTAGTCGGTTCGAGTCCGACATAACCCTCCGGCTCCCCAGGGCCGGACGGGTATCCGTGGGGATTTCCTGACGTTAAAAAAAAAAAAAAAAAAAAAAAAAAAAAAAAAAAAGGTTGGGGTGGGGTGGATGGGGCAAGCCTTCACGTGGCCCACCCTGTGAGTAGCGGTCGAGGAGTAGACCGTGAAACCAATTGCCCCGGGGCTGCTCTCCGCCTCCGTCGATGGCTCCGACGGAGGCTGGAGGAGTGGTGGGTGCCGGGACCGCGTCGTTTTCAGGGAACCGCCACTCCCTGGCGGCGCGCGTCCCTGGCCTTTGGGGGCGGGCCCGGCAATCAACGCGATTGCTGGGCAGGCAGTGTCAGCGCTGCCACCGTCAAATCTCGTAACCCTGCACTGGAGTTCTTCCCTGGTGTTAGGGCCGAGGGTCCAAGGGGCTTGCTCCTTGGACCGCGAGGAAGAAAACCTCTCTAAAAAATTACTTGAGTCCAGGGCTAGGGACCTGGGCTCTGGAGATGGGCTGGGTAGTGGGGAGGGGGGGTCACGAAAATGGTAACGTGACCTCCTCTCTCCCCTACCTAGGGCCGTGGGGTGGTAAGCTGGGGCTTGCTGCTCCTTCGCGTTCGGCCTAGAGGTGGTGTGCGCGTGTCCCGCGCGCCCCTCGGTGTTGCTGGGCGGGGGTTCGCCTTCGCCCAGCCGAGGTGGGTTCGGTTTCGGCTGGACAGCGCCGGTGGGGTCGCGTGATGTAATGCTCACGCGTTCCCGCGACCCCGCCGAGTAAGGCGCCCCGGAGGACACCGTCAGGTTTTAGTCGGTTCGAGTCCGACATAACCCTCTGGCTCCCCAGGGCTGGACGGGTATCCGTGGGGATTTCCTGACGTTAAAAAAAAAAAAAAAAAAAAAAAAAAAAAAAAAAAAAAAAAAAAAAAAAAAAAAAAAAAAAAAGGTTAGGTTGGGGTGGATGGGGTGGATGAGGCAAGCCTTCTCGTGGCCCACCCTGTGAGTAGCGGCTGAGCGATCGGCCGTGAAACTAATTGCCTCGCGGGCCCTCTCCCGCTTCGTCTGCTCGTCAGACGGGGTTTGGAGGGGGTAGCAGCTCGTAGGCCTGCCGGGGACTTGTCCTTGGTAGGAGCGAGGGTTCGGATGGCTTGCCATTCGGACTGCGAGGAAGAAAACCTCTATAAAAATAACCCAGAAGGTGTGCTTCGGCACACTCGGGCGGGCCTGGAAACCTTGTTTCTGGGCAGGTGGTGCAGCGAACCTGCATCATTACCGTCTGGCTCGTAATCCCGTCATGGAGTGTCGTTGTCATGTCTAGCGGCTCTATGCGGGGACGAGGGTCTTGGCTTAACCGCCCGGACCGCGAGGAGTAAACCTCTTTAAAAAATCCCCAGTTCCCGGCGTTGGGGCGCCCCCTTGGGGGCCTCGCGCGGCGTCGGGGCACTCGGAGAGAGTGGCAGGCGGGTTGATCTGTCTTTAGCGGCCAACCCTGGGGCACCTCCTGACCCCCCAGGCGTATCAGGGGCACCGTGGCAATCGGGTCACTGCGGCGGTGCAGCTCAAGAACCCGGTACTCGTGGGTTGAAGAATGGACTTAACTAAATCAAAAACCAAAACAAGTAGAAGAAGGAGGAAAGATGAAGAGGAGGAGCAGATGCTCGCAGTGGGCGCCGTCGACTCGGACGGCTCCCTAATGGATGATAATTCGAGATCATCGTCGACATGTCGCAAGAGACGGATCGACGATGAAGAAGAAGATCGTCCCCGGACATCAGGGGACAAGGCGCCGGCAACGGCGCATTCCAAGAGAGGAAGAGGACGGCCGCCGACCACAGGCGAATATGTCGGCCTGGCTAAAGCGAAGGCGGAGCTGAATGCCCAGATACAGCGGGAGCTGGAGCTGTTGGCAGAGAAGGGGCTGCTGGCGAGCCTAGAGCCCACACGGCCCGTTGTGGAGGAAGTCAGCGTGGACGACGTGTGCGACGAGATGGAGGCCGCAGTGAAGAACCTTACCCTCATCGCCACGAGGTCGAAGAACCTGAAGGGGACATACGTGCGCGCCTTAAAGGAAGCCGCGGAAATCTTCAGTGATGCGAGAGAGTTCATCAAGAACAGCACGGTGACACAGGAGGTGAAGGTCCTCCAAAGCCAAAAGAAGCGTCTTCAGCAAGAGGTGGAGAACTTGAGGAAAGACGTTTCGAACCTAAAGACGGAGCTGGGTGCGCTGCGGGAGTCGATGGCGACCCCCGCGTCGCCACCTCAAGGGACTGTGGCCTCGCCTCCTCTACTGGTGCCAGAGGACCTGGTGGAGAAGATGGGCGCCATGATGGACGCGAAAATAAGGAAGCTCGAAGACCGGCTGCTTCCGAAGCCCGGGCTGCGGCCTCCGTTAACGGGTGACGTCGGGCCTCTGACGCCAGATGATCCGACACAAGAAGAGGGGAGGGAGGTGTTGCCTGCTGCGGGTAACGCCCCACCGCAGAAGTCGGGCAGTGACTGGGCCACAGTCACTGCCAAGAAGAAGAAGAAAAGGGCGGGGGCACCTGTGGCGGTTCCCGCCTCTGCTCCCTCGGTGAAGCCGCAGAAGAAGGCAGAGAGGAAGAAGGTGCGGCCCAAGCAGCCGAGGCTGCGGGCGCCCAAGACGGCGGCTGTGATGCTGTCCCTGACGCCGGAGGCCATTGAGGGGGGCATGACGTATGCCTCTATGCTCAAAAGTGCACGAGACGGAGTGAAGCTGGAGGATCTCGGCTGCACTGGTGGCCTTCGGCTGAGGGTCACGAGGACGGGCGCCCGGCTATTGGAGTTGCCAGCGGCGGCGGGTGATGAAAAGGCCGATGAGCTGGCTGCCAGGCTCGGGCAGGTGCTGGCCCGCGAGTCAGTGAAAATAACGAGGCCGACGAAGTGTGCCGAGTTGCGGCTCATTGGGCTCGATGACACGGCCACAGAAGAGGACGTGGCGGCTGCGGTCGCTGGCGCTGGAGACTGCGCCGTGGAGGCGGTCTGGGTTGGGCCCATCAGGGCCCTACCCTCGGGAGTGAGGACCGCCTGGATCAGGTGTCCAGTGAGGGCTGCCCAGAAGGTGGCCAAAGGGAGGTTACTGGTTGGCTGGGTCTCGGTGGGCGTCCGCCTGCTGGGGCCGCGGCCGATGCGGTGCTACCGGTGCCTTCAGGTGGGGCACGCAGCCATCACCTGTAAAGAAGAGGAGGACCGCAGCGGCCAGTGCTATCGCTGCGGTCAGGAGGGTCACCGAGTCGCAGAGTGTGAGGCGGCTCCCAGATGTTCACTGTGCGCGGCGGCAGGGAGGCCGGCGGCGCACAGGCTGGGCGGAAAAGCCTGCCCCGGGCTGAAGAAAGTGGTTGACGTACGGACCGCAACCACCGAGGCCAGCGGGGCGGCTGCAGCGGCGAAGGAGCGAGGGGTGGAGGCGATGGGCACGTAGGTGCCTTGTCCGGCGCCTCCCCCTCATGAGGCTTGGGGCGCACCACGGGGGTGGTGGCGTCCCATCGGGGGCCTCGGGACGGTGCGTGCATGTGTTCCCCATGCACCTCCCTCTTCCTCGGCGTGGGAAGTCATTCCTTGCGCAAGCGGGCGGGCTCGGCTTAAGTGTCGGGCAGCGCCGGTGGGGTCGCGTGATGTTATGCTCACGCGTTCCCGCGACCCCGCCAACCATGGCGACTAGTAGGAACACCGTCAGGTTTTAGTCGGTTCGAGTCCGACATAACCCTCTGGCTCCCCCGGGCCGGGAGGGTATCCGTGGGGATTTCCTGACGTTAAAAAAAAAAAAAAAAAAAAAAAAAGGTTGGGGTGGATGGGGCAAGCCTTCTCGTGGCCCACCCTGTGAGTAGCGGCCGATGGACAGAGCGGCCGTGAAACCAATTGCCCCCGGGGCTGCTCCATCTCCGTCGATGGACCCGACGGAGTCCTGGAGCAGCAGGTGCCGGGACGGCTTCTTGGTGTCTGGTCCGGGCACTGGGATGTCCGTCCCTGGCTGTTGGGGCGGGCCCGGCAATTGACGCGATTGCTGGGCAGGCAGCTTCTGCGCTGCCGCCGTTCAATCTCGTAACCCTGCACTGGAGTTCTTCCCTGGTGTCAGGGCCGAGGGTCTACGGGGCTTGCCCCTTGGACCGCGAGGAAGAAAACCTCTATAAAAAATTACTTGGGCCCAGGTTCGGGATACTGGGCCCTGGAGATGGGATGGGTGGCGGTGGGAGGGGGCCGCGATGTCAAAACGATCGCGGCCTCCTCCCCCCACGCCTTGGCCGTGGGGTGGTAAGCTGGGGCTTGCCGCTCCTTCGCGTTCGGCCTAGAGGTGGTGCGCGCGTGTCCCGCGCGCCCCTCGGTGTTGCTGGGCGGGGGTTCGCCTTCGCCCAGCTGAGGTGGGTTCGGCTTCGGCCGGACAGCGCCGGTGGGGTCGCGTGATGTAATGCTCACGCAGTTCCCGTGACCCCGCCGAGTAAGGCGCCCCGGTGGACACCGTCAGGTTTTAGTCGGTTCGAGTCCGACATAACCCTCTGGCTCCCCAGGGCCGGACGGGTATCCGTGGGGATTTCCTGACGTTAAAAAAAAAAAAAAAAAAAAAAAAAAAAAGGTTAGGTTAGGTTAGGTTAGGTTAGGTTGGGGTGGGGTGGATGGGGCAAGCCTTCTCGTGGCCCACCCTGTGAGTAGCGGTCTTGAGCCATGACCGTGAAACTAATTGCCCCCGGGGCTGCTCTCCGCCTCCGTCGATGGCTCCGACGGAGGCTGGAGGAGTGGTGGGTGCCGGGACCGCGTCATTTTGCCGGGAGACACTACTCCCGGGTGGCGCGCGTCCCTGGCCTTTGGGGCGGGCCCGGCAATCAACGCGATTGCTGGGCAGGCAGTTTTAGCGCTGTCACCGTCAAATCTCGCAACCCTGCACTGGAGTTCTTCCCCGGTGTTAGGGCCGAGGGTCCAAGGGGCTTGCTCCTTGGACCGCGAGGAAGAAAACCTCTCTAAAAAATTACTTGGGTCCAGGGCTAGGGACTGGGCCCTGGAGGTGGGCTGGGTGGTGGGCGGAGGGGGCCACGACTGGTGTACAGTTGAGCGCCTGTCGTGGCCTCCTCCGTCCCCTACCTAGGGCCGTGGGGTGGCAAGCTGGGGCTTGCTGCTCCTTCGCGTTCGGCCTAGAGGTGGTGCGCGCGTGTCCCGCGCGCCCCTCGGTGTTGCTGGGCGGGGGTTCGCCTTCGCCCAGCCGAGGTGGGTTCGGCTTCGGCCGGACAGCGCCGGTGGGGTCGCGTGATGTAATGCTCACGCAGTTCCCGTGACCCCGCCGAGTAAGGCGCCCCGGTGGACACCGTCAGGTTTTAGTCGGTTCGAGTCCGACATAACCCTCTGGCTCCCCAGGGCCGGAAGGGTATCCGTGGGGATTTCCTGACGTTAAAAAAAAAAAAAAAAAAAAAAAAAAGGTTAGGTTGGGGTGGATGAGGCAAGCCTTCTCGTGGCCCACCCTGTGAGTAGCGGCCGAGCGATCGGCCGTGAAACTAATTGCCTCGAGGCTTCTCCAGCTCCGTCTGTTCTGCCAGACGGAGTGGTGGATGAAGTTAGTCCCTAGGGCGTACCAAAGTGTGCGCCCTAGGCTCAAGGGCGGGGCCCGGCAATACTAACACCTTTTGCCGGGCGGGTAGTGCCAGTTTCTGGTGCTACCACGGGAGAAATCGTAACTCAGTGCCAGAGCTTTGCTCTGGTCTGGGCCGAGGGTCTGGGGGGCTCGCCCCTTGGACCGCGAGGAAGAAAACCTCTCTAAAAAATCACCCTAAGCCCAAGTTTCTGGTGCTCGGCGATGGGCTGAGTGGCTGGAGGGAGTCCAGTCACTAGAGCACCAACCCATAGAGGAGCTCCCCTCTTTAAAAAACAAACAATAATGAGTGCGTTTTTAAAGGAAAGACTACCCCAGGAGGGTACCAGCCGCGACGCGGCTGGAGAATCCCTCCAGGCTTCGGCCTGCAGCCCCATCTATTCTGGGGGGGGCAAAAACCGCACTGAGAGCAGGGAAACCTGCTCTCCAAAACCCGTGGTCGTCCTTCAACGTCTGGACGACCAATCATGCGCGTCCGGGTCAGCTGGCTCGGACGCTGATTCAATTTGTTCGGGGATGAGTGTGTCTTCACGCTCATCCCCTGTCATCACTGCCCGTAAAAGGCGCAGTGAAATGGAGGAGGGAGCTCCAAGCTCCAAAGTCGTTCCACGTCGTAGGGGAAGGCCCCCGACGACGGGAGAATATGTCGGACTGGCAAAGGCCAAACAGGCCTTGAACGAGGCCAGAGACAGGGAGCTGGAGCTCCAGAGTGAGGAGAGCCTCTGTGAGTTGCTCCGTGAGACGCGGTCGGATGCATGTCTGGCGGACCTCACAACAGACGCCGTTGCCCAGGAGGCGGCTGGTGGCGTCAAGATCATTCTTGACGTCGCTGCCAGATCCAAAAACTTGAAGGGCACAAGTGTGAGGGCCATCAAGGAGGCCGCCGGACGGATCTCTGATGCACTGGCGGTGTTTAAGGCCCGCACGGCCTCAGAGGAGACTGCGGCCCTGCAAGCGGAAAATTCGCGTTTGCAGGCTCAAGTGGAGGCTCTCCGACGGGAGATGGAGCTCCTGAGAGCGGAATTCCGGGCAGCTCGTGCCGGGCCCGTGCAGGCGCCCGCTCCAGTGGTGAGGGAGAAGGTCCCTCCCAAGTTGGATGAGGATGCGATGGCGTCTATCATGAGGAAAATTGGCTTCATGATAGACGCCAAGCTGGCAAGTCTGGAGGACCGACTCCTTCCAGAAAGACGCGTGAGACCCCCGCTTCGGGCGGATGGCAGTGGGTCTCGCCCACCACCACCAAACAGGACGGTGCGTGGAGGAGCGGCTGCTCCGAGGGTGGCAAGCAAGATCAAAGTGCAACAGGCGCGGCCCCTGGCTCCTCCTCCTCCATCAATGGACGAGGGTTGGTCCACGGTTGTGAAAAGGGGTCGTGCCAAGAAGGGTTCTGCCGCTCCGCAGTCTGGGAGGAGTCAGCCTAAACCTAGGGCTCCTCCCCCAAAAGAAAAGAAGGGGTCGTCGCTTCGGCCACCGCGCTCTTCCGTGGTGGTGCTGGCGATCTCGCCCCAGGCAAAAGAGAGCGGGTTGACGTTCGCCCAGGTCCTAAGGGTGGCCAAAGAAAAGTTGGCCAGCGAAGACCTCAGCGGCCTGGGTGTGCGCGTTCGCCAGACGGCGGCTGGGGCGAGATTGCTCGAGATCCCGGGGTCAGCGAGCGAGGCGAGGGCAGACGATTTGGCTGCTAAGCTCGCTACAGTCCTGGACCCCGAGATGGTGCGGGTCTCCAGGCCCGTGAAAACGGCAGAACTAAAACTGTCGGGCCTGGATGACTCAATCACCGTGGAGGAAGTGGTGGCGGCGGTGGCCAAGGCTGGAGAGTGCTCTCCTCAGGCCATCAAGGCCGGAGAAATAAAAACTTCGCCGTCGGGGATGGGCACTACATGGCTCAGGTGTCCCATCCCTGCGGCTAAGAAAGTGGCGGCTGGCCGCCTGTTGATTGGCTGGGTCTCAGTACGAGTTCAATTGCTGGACCCCCGACCCCAAAGGTGTTTCAAGTGCCTCCAAGTCGGTCACGTGAGGCCCTTGTGCACCTCCGAGACAGACCGCAGCGAAGAATGCTACCGCTGCGGTCAGCCCGGCCACAAGGCCGCGGGGTGCAGCAACGCAGCCCACTGCAGCCTCTGTGCTGCAGTCAACAGACCCGCCGAACATCGGGCGGGTAGTAAGGCGTGCGTGGGGTCCCGACCCCAAAAACAAAAGAAAGGTGCGGCCCTACGGACCGGGGCCCCCGCTGCACCTCAGCCAGCCGCCCCTGCAAGAGGCAGGGAAGAGGAGGTGATGGAAGCATAAATGCTCCATCTACGCCTCCTTCAGGCGAACGTCAACCACTGCGCCGCAGCTCAAGATCTTCTTCTTCAGTCCCTGGCGCAGTGGTCGATTGATGTCGCCATGGTGGCCGAGCCCTATTTCGTCCCTGACAGTTGGTTCGGGGACGCCGATGGCTCGGTCGCCGTTGTGTCCTCTGGTGTGAACGTACCGGCCCCTGCTATCACCGCTAGGGGTCGGGGGTACGTGGCAGTCCTTTGGGGAGACATCGTAATAGTCGGTGTCTATTTCTCCCCAAACTGGAGTCTCGCAGAATTCGAACAATCGATCGATGGGCTCGGGCGTGAAATTATGCGCGCCCGACCTAGAGAAGTGTTGGTTGCGGGGGACTTTAACGCCAAATCCCAAACATGGGGTTCCCCCGCCACAGACGTCAGGGGCGAGACTCTAGAGTCGTGGGCAGCGTCGACTGGCCTCGTTGTTTTGAATCGGGGCTCGGTCGAGACTTGCGTGCGGCAGACGGGAGGGTCCGTCGTAGACTTGACGTTTGCGACCCCCGTGCTCGCACGCACTGTCCACAACTGGATTGTCTTGGAGCAGGAGGAGACTCTGTCTGATCACCGGTACATTCGGTTCGACCTCTCCTCCGCTCCGGTCAATACTTGGGTCCGTACCAGAGGACACAACAACGGGTCCTCCCCGAGATGGTGCCTCAAGAGGATGAAAAAGGATTTGCTGGTGGAAGCTTCCATCGTCCAGGCCTGGTCATCAACACCGACTGGGCCTGTGGAGGTCGATCAAGAAGCGGAGTGGTTCCGGGGCGCAATTACGAGCATCTGCGATAGCGCGATGCCCCGGGCCCAGCTACGACCTCCTAGGCGTCAGGTGTACTGGTGGTCTGAAGAGATCGCCCAGCAGAGGAAGAGCTGCGTAGTGGCGAGGCGCCGGTACACCAGATACCGCAGAAGGCGGAATCGCGACGCCGGCGAGGAAGCACAGCTGTACGCTGCATACACGCAGTCGCGGAGAGTGTTGCAGCTGTCCATCAGCAACGCCAAGGCTAGTGCCAGAGCGGAGCTGCTCGAGACTCTGAACAGGGATCCGTGGGGGCGCCCATACAAAATGGTTATGGGCAAGCTGCGCCCTTGGGCCCCCCCGCTCACGGAAAGTCTCGAGCCCCGGCTGCTTGAGAACGTCGTGTCGGCCCTCTTCCCAAGACGGGCCGACCATGATCCGCCGGTGATGGCCCCCGTGTCCCGTTCATCGGAGTCGGGGGTCACGGAAGAGGCACCGGTGGTGACAGAGGCAGAGCTGCGTGCGGCTGTTCTCAAGCTCCGGGCTAGAAATAGGGCTCCGGGCCCGGATGGTGTTCCGGGTCAGGCCTTGGCGCTTTCCCTTGAGGCACTCGGGGAGAGATTTAGAAGATTGCTGGATGCCTGTCTGGAGACAGGTCGATTCCCCAAGTTGTGGAAAGTGGGTCGACTCGTCCTGTTGAAGAAGGACGGGCGTCCGGCGGAGTCTCCTTCGGCCTATCGTCCAATAGTGATGCTCGACGAGGTGGACAAGCTCTTTGAGCGCATCGTCGCGGGGCGCCTTGTCGGGCACCTCTCGCGTGTGGGTCCCGACCTGTCAGATAAACAGTTTGGGTTCCGGGGGGGCCGATCAACTGTCGACGCAATCAAGCGCGTCAAGGCCCTCTCGGATGCGGCGCTGGCCAGTGGTGGGGTGTTGTTGGCAGTCAGCTTGGACATATCCAACGCGTTCAACACTCTGCCCTGGCCCTGCATCGGGGAGGCACTCCGCTTCCATGGGGTGCCTCCGTATCTGCGCCGGCTGGTCGGTGACTACTTGCGCGAGAGGTTTGTCGTCTATCCTGGACGGGACGGCCGACAGCACCTGTGGGAGATGTCGTGCGGTGTCCCGCAGGGATCCGTGTTGGGTCCCTTGCTGTGGAACATCGGCTACGACTGGGTGCTGAGGGTGAGACTCCCTCGAGGAGCCAACGTGACTTGCTACGCAGACGACACTCTTGTCACGGCTCGGGGGAGTTCTTACAGGGAGGCTTCCCGCCTCGCCACGATGTCGGTATGGCAGGTGGTGAGGCGGATTCAACAACTGGGGCTCCAGGTGGCGCTGAGTAAGTCCGAGGCGGTCTGTTTTCACAGACCTCGGCAGGTGCCACCGGTGGGGTCCCACATCGTGATTGGTGGCACTCGCATCGGGGTCGAGTCCCATATGAAGTACCTTGGGCTCGTCCTTGATGGCCGATGGAGTTTCCGCGAGCACTTCAAGCTGCTCGCCCCCCGACTCATCAAGACGTCAAACAATTTAAGAAGATTTCCTGACGTTAAAAAAAAAAAAAAAAAAAAAAAAAGGTTAGGTTAGGTTAGGTTAGGTTAGGTTAGGTTAGGTTAGGTTAGGTTAGGTTAGGGTGGATGGGGCAAGCCTTCTCGTGGCCCACCCTGTGAGTAGCGGCCGAGCGACCAACGGCCGTGAAACCAATTGCCCCGGGGCTGCTCCATCTCCGTCGATGGACCCGACGGAGTCCTGGAGCAGCGGGTGCCGGGGACGGCTTCTTGGTGCCTTGGTCCCGGCACTGGGTTGTCCGTCCCTGGCTTTTGGGCGGGCCCGGCAATCGACGCGATTGCTGGGCAGGCAGCTTCTGCGCTGCCACCGTCAAATCTCGTAACCCTGTTCTGGAGTTTTTCTCTGGTCAGGGCCGAGGGTCTAAGGGGCTTGCTCCTTGGACCACGAGGAAGAAAACCTCTATAAAAAATTACTTGAGCCCGGGAAACTGGGCTCTGGAGATGGGCTGGGTGGTGGGGAGGGGGGGTCACGATACCTTCTGTCGTGACCTCCTCTCTCCCCTACCTAGGGCCGTGGGGTGGTAAGCTGGGGCTTGCCGCTCCTTCGCGTTCGGCCTAGAGGTGGTGTGCGCGTGTCCCGCGCGCCCCTCGGTGTTGGCTGGGTGGGGGGACCTTCACCTGGCCGGGGATGGGTCTGGCTTCGGCCGGACTGCGCCGGTGGGGTCGCGTGATGTTATGCTCACGCGTTCCCGCGACCCCGCCGAGTAAGGCGCCCCGGTGGACACCGTCAGGTTTTAGTCGGTTCGAGTCCGACATAACCCTCCGGCTCCCCAGGGCCGGACGGGTATCCGTGGGGATTTCCTGACGTTAAAAAAAAAAAAAAAAAAAAAAAAAAAAAAAAAAAAAAAAGGTTAGGTTAGGTTAGGTTAGGTTAGGTTAGGTTAGGTTAGGTTAGGTTAGGTTGGGGTGGGGTGGATGAGGCAAGCCTTCTCGTGGCCCACCCTGTGAGTAGCGGCCGAGCGATCGGCCGTGAAACTAATTGCCTCGCGGGCCCCTTCCCGCTTCGTCTGCTCGTCAGACGGGGTTTGGAGGGGGTAGCAGCTCGTAAGCCTACCGGGGACTTGTCCTTGGTGGGAGCGAGGGTTCGGGTGGCTTGCCATTCGGACTGCGAGGAAGAAAACCTCTATAAAAAATAACCCAGAAGGTGTGCTTCTGCACACTCGGGCGGGCCTGGAAACCTTGTTTCTGGGCAGGTGGTGCAGCGAACCTGCATCATTACCGTCTGGCTCGTAATCCCGTCGTGGAGTGTCGTTGTCATGTCTAGCGGCTCCATGCGGGGACGAGGGTCTTGGCTTAACCGCCCGGACCGCGAGGAGTGAACCTCTTTAAAAAATCCCCAGTTCCCGGCGTTGGGGCGCCCCCTTGGGGGCCTCGCGCGGCGTCGGGGCACTCGGAGAGAGTGGCAGGCGGGTTGATCTGTCTTTAGCGGCCGACCCTGGGGCACCTCCTGACCCCCCAGGCGTATCAGGGGCACCGTGGCAATCGGGTCACTGCGGCGGTGCAGCTCAAGAACCCGGTACTCGTGGGTTAAAGTATGGACTTGAAAAAACTCAAAAACAAAAACTAGCAGAAGAGGAAGAAAAGAAGAAGAGGAGGAGCAGATGCTCGAGGTGGGCGCCGTCGACTCGGACGGCTCCCTCATGGAAGATAGTTCCAGATCATCATCGACATGCCGTAAGAGGCGGATCGACGATGAACAAGAAGACCATCCCCGAACATCTGGGGACAAGGCGCCGGCAACGGCGCATTCCAAGAGAGGAAGAGGACGGCCGCCTACCACCGGAGAATATGTCGGCCTTGCACAGGCGAAGGCGGAGCTGAATGCCCAGATCCAGCGGGAGCTGGAGCTGCAGGCAGAGAAGGAGCTGGCGGCGAGCCTAGAGCCCACACGGCGCGTTGTGGAAGTGACCGTGGACGAAGTGTGTGACCTGATGGAGGCCTCAGTGAAGAACATCACTCTCATCGCCACGAGGTCAAAGAACTTGAAGGGGACGTACGTGCGCGCCTTGAAGGAAGCCGCCGAAGTCTTCAGCGACGTCCGCAAATACATAATGGATGATACGGTGACACAGGAGGTGAAGGTCCTTCAAAAGGAGAAAAGGTGTCTCCAAAAAGAAGTGGAGAATTTGAGGAAGGACGTTTCGAACCTGAGGACGGAGCTGGGTGCGCTGCGGGAGTCCATGGCGACCCCCGCGTCGCCACCTCAAGGGACTGTGGCCTCGCCTCCTCTACTGGTGCCAGAGGACCTGGTGGAGAAGATGGGCGCCATGATGGACGCGAAAATAAGGAAGCTCGAAGACCGGCTGCTTCCGAAGCCCAGGCTGCGGCCTCCGTTGGCGGGTGATACCGGGCCGCCGACGGCAGCTGATCCAACACACGAGGAGGAGGGTGAGGTACTGCCTGCTGCGGGTAGTGCCCCACCAAAGACGCCGGGCGGCGACTGGGCCACAGTTGCTGCCAAGAAGAGGAAGAGAAGGGCGGGGGCACCTGTGGCGGTTCCTGCCTCTGCTCCCTTGAAGAAGCCGCAGAAGAAGGCGGGGAAGAAGGTGCGGTCAAAGCAGCCGAAGCTGCGGGCGCCCAAGACGGCGGCAGTGATGCTGTCCCTGACGCCGGAGGCCATTGAGGGGGGCATGACGTATGCCTCAATGCTAAAAAGTGCATGAGAAGGAGTGAAGCTGGAGGATCTCGGCTGCACTGGTGGCCTTCGGCTGAGGGTCACGAGGACGGGCGCCCGGCTATTGGAGCTGCCGGCGGCTGCAGGTGAAGAAAAGGCCGATGAGCTGGCTGCCAGGCTCGGGCAGGTGCTGGCCCGCGAGTCGGTGAAGGTCACTAGGCCAACGAAGTGTGCCGAGTTGCGGCTCGTTGGGCTGGACGACGCGGCAACGGAGGAGGACGTGGCGGCTGCGGTCGCTGGCGCTGGTGACTGCGCCGTGGAGGCGGTACGGGTTGGGCCCATCAGAGCCTTACCCTCGGGAGTAAGGACCGCCTGGATCAGGTGTCCAGTGAGGGCTGCCCAGAAGGTGGCCAAAGGGAGGTTACTGGTTGGCTGGGTCTCAGTGGGCGTCCGCCTGCTGGGGCCGCGGCCGATGCGGTGCTACCGGTGCCTTCAGGTGGGGCATGCGGCCATCACCTGTAAAGAAGAGGAGGACCGCAGCGGCCAATGCTATCGCTGCGGTCAGGAGGGTCACCGAGTCGCAGAGTGTGAGGCGGCTCCCAGATGTTCATTGTGCGCGGCGGCAGGGAGGCCGGCGGCGCACAGGCTTGGCGGGAAAGCCTGCCCCGGGCTGAAGAAAGTGGTTGATGTACGGACCGCAACCACCGAGGCCAGCGGGGCGGCTGCAGCAGCGAAGGAGCGAGGGGTGGAGGCGATGGGCACGTAGGTGCCTTGTCCGACGCCTCCCCCTCATGAGGCTTGGGGCGCACCACGGGGGTGGTGTCGCCCCATCAAGGGCCTCGGGACGGTGCGTGCATGTGTTCCCCATGTACCTCCCTATTCCTCGGCGTGGGAAGTCATTCCCTGCGCAAGCGGGCGGGCTCGACTTAAGTGTCGGGCAGCACCGGTGGGGTCGCGTGATGTTATGCTAACGCGTTCCCGCGACCCCGCCGACCATTGTGACGAGTAGGAACACCGTCAGGTTTTAGTCGGTTCGAGTCCGACATAACCCTCTGGCTCCCCCGAGCCGGCGGGTATCCGTGGGGATTTCCTGACGTTAAAAAAAAAAAAAAAAAAAAAAAAAAAAAAAAAAAAAAGGTTAGGTTGGGGTGGATGAGGCAAGCCTTCTCGTGGCCCACCCTGTGAGTAGCGGCCGAGCGATCGGCCGTGAAACTAATTGCCTCGCGGGCCCCTTCCCGCTTCGTCTGCTCGTCAGACGGGGTTTGGAGGGGGTAGCAGCTCGTAGGCCTACCGGGGACTTGTCCTTGGTGGGAGCGAGGGTTCGGGTGGCTTGCCATTCGGACTGCGAGGAAGAAAACCTCTATAAAAAATAACCCAGAAGGTGTGCTTCGGCACACTCGGGCGGGCCTGGAAACCTTGTTTCTGGGCAGGTGGTGCAGCGAACCTGCATCATTACCGTCTGGCTCGTAATCCCGTCGTGGAGTGTCGTTGTCATGTCTAGCGGCTCCATGCGGGGACGAGGGTCTTGGCTTAACCGCCCGGACCGCGAGGAGTGAACCTCTTTAAAAAATCCCCAGTTCCCGGCGTTGGGGCGCCCCCTTGGGGGCCTCGCGCGGCGTCGGGGCACTCGGAGAGAGTGGCAGGCGGGTTGATCTGTCTTTAGCGGCCGACCCTGGGGCACCTCCTGACCCCCCAGGCGTATCAGGGGCACCGTGGCAATCGGGTCACTGCGGCGGTGCAGCTCAAAAACCCGGTACTCGTGGGTTGAAGAATGGATATGAACAATCACAAAACAAAAACTAGCAGAAGAGAAAGAAAAGAAGAAGAGGAGGAGCAGATGCTCGAGGTGGGCGCCGTCGACTCGGATGGCTCCCACATGGAAGATAATTCGAGATCATCGTCGACATGCCGTAAGAGGCGGATCGACGATGAACAAGAGGACCATCCCCGAACATCAGGGGACAAGGCGCCGGCAGCGGCAAAAACAAAGAGAGGAAGAGGACGGCCGCCTACCACAGGCGAATATGTCGGCCTTGCGCAGGCAAAGGCGGAGCTGAATGCCCAGATTCAGCGGGAGCTGGAGCTGCAGGCGGAAAAGGAGCTGGCGGCGAGCCTACAGCCCACACGGCGTGTTGTGGAAATAACCGTGGACGACGTGTGTGAATTGATGGAGGACGCGGTGAAGAACATCACTCTCATCGCCACGAGGTCGAAGAACCTTAAGGGCACGTACGTGCGTGCCTTGAAGGAAGCCGCCGCGGTCTTCAGCGATGCGAGGAAATATATCATGGATGACACGGTGGCACAAGAGGTGAAGGTCCTCAAAAAAGAGAAGAAGCATCTTCAGAAGGAGCTGGAGAATATGAAAAGAGACGTTCAAAATCTGAGGACGGAGCTAGGAGCACTGCGGGAGTCGATGGCGGCCCCCGCGTCACCACCTCAAGCCCCGACGGCTGGCGGGACTGTGGCCTCGCCTCCTCCACTGGTGCCGGAGGACCTGTTGGAAAAGCTAGCGGAGAAGATGGGCGCCATGATGGACGCGAAAATAAGGGAGCTCCAGGACCGGCTGCTCCCGAAGCCCAGGCTGCGGCCTCCGTTGGCGGTTGACACGGCGCCGTCGACGGTAGCTGATCAACATGAGGAGGGGGGTGAGGTGTTGCCTGCTGCGGGTAACGCCCCACCTCAGAAGCCGGGCAGTGACTGGGCCACAGTCGCTGCCAAGAAAAAGAAGAAAAGGGCGGGGGCACCTGTGGCGGTTCCTGCCTCTGCTCCCTCGGTAAAGCCGCAGAAGAAGGCAGAGAGGAAGAAGTTCCAACGGTCCAAGCAGCCGAAGCTGCGGGCGCCCAAGACGGCGGCTGTGATGCTGTCCCTGACGCCGGAGGCCATTGAGGGGGGCATGACGTATGCCTCAATGCTGAAAAGTGCACGAGACGGAGTGAAGCTTGAGGATCTCGGCTGCACTGGTGGCCTTCGGCTGAGGGTCACGAAGACGGGCGCCCGGCTATTGGAGTTACCAGCGGCTGCAGGTGAAGAAAAGGCCGATGAGCTGGCTGCCAGGCTCGGGCAGGTGCTGGCCCGCGAGTCGGTGAAGGTCACGAGGCCAACGAAGTGTGCCGAGTTGCGGCTCGTTGGGCTAGACGACACGGCTACAGAAGAGGACGTGGCGGCTGCGGTCGCTGGCGCTGGTGACTGCGCCGTGGAGGCGGTCCGGGTTGGGCCAATCAGAGCCCTACCCTCAGGAGTGAGGACCGCCTGGATCAAGTGTCCGGTGAGGGCTGCCCAGAAGGTGGCCAAGGGGAGATTGCTGGTTGGCTGGGTCTCCGTGGGTGTCCGCCTGCTGGAGCCGCGGCCAATGCGGTGTTACCGGTGCCTTCAGGTGGGGCACGCGGCCATCACCTGCAAAGAGGAGCAGGACCGCAGCGGCCAGTGCTATCGCTGCGGTCAAGAAGGTCACAGGATCGCGGAGTGTGAGGCGTCTCCCAGATGCTCACTGTGTGCGGCGGCAGGGAGGCCGGCGGCGCACAGGCTGGGCGGAAAAGCCTGCCCCGGGCTGAAGAAAGTGGTTGATGTACGGACCGCAACCACCGAGGCCAGCGGGGCGGCTGCAGCGGCGAAGGAGCGAGGGGTGGAGGCGATGGGCACGTAGTGCCTTGTCCGGCGCCTCCCCCTCATGAGGCTTGGGGCGCACTACGGGGGTGGTGTCGTCCCATCGGGGGCCTCGGGACGGTGCGTGCATGTGTTCCCCATGCACCTCCCTATTTCTCGGCGTGGGAAGCCATTCCCTGCGCAAGCGAGAGGGCTCGGCTTAAGTGCCGGGCAGCACCGGTGGGGTCGCGTGATGTTATGCTCACGCGTTCCCGCGGCCCCACCAACCATGGTGACTAGTAGGAACACCGTCAGGTTTTAGTCGGTTCGAGTCCGACATAACCCTCTGGCTCCCCCGGGCCGGGAGGGTATCCGTGGGGATTTCCTGACGTTAAAAAAAAAAAAAAAAAAAGGTTAGGTTAGGTTAGGTTGGGGTGGATGGGGCAAGCCTTCTCGTGGCCCACCCTGTGAGTAGCGGTCGAGGAGTAGACCGTGAAACCAATTGCCCCGGGGCTGCTCTCCGCCTCCGTCGATGGCTCCGACGGAGGCTGGAGGAGTGGTGGGTGCCGGGACCGCGTCATTTTGCCGGGAGACACCACTCCCGGGTGGCGCGCGTCCCTGGCCTTCGGGCGGGCCCCGCAATCAACGCGATTGCTGGGCAGGCAGTGTCAGCGCTGTCACCGTCAAATCTCGTAACCCTGCACTGGAGTTCTTCCCTGGTGTTAGGGCCGAGGGTCCAAGGGGCATGCTCCTTGGACCGCGAGGAAGAAAACCTCTCTAAAAAATTACTTGGGTCCAGGCTAGGGACTGGGCCCTGGAGGTGGGCTGGGTGGTGGGCGGAGGGGGCTACGACATTTGACTGCCTGTCGTGGCCTCCTCCGTCCCCTACCTAGGGCCGTGGGGTGGTAAGCTGGGGCTTGCCACTCCTTCGCGTTCGGCCTAGAGGTGGTGCGCGCGTGTCCCGCGCGCCCCTCGGTGTTGCTGGGCGGAGGTTCGCCTTCGCCCAGCCGAGGTGGGTTCGGCTTCGGCCGGACAGCGCCGGTGGGGTCGCGTGATGTAATGCTCACGCAGTTCCCGTGACCCCGCCGAGTAAGGCGCCCCGGTGGACACCGTCAGGTTTTAGTCGGTTCGAGTCCGACATAACCCTCTGGCTCCCCAGGGCCGGACGGGTATCCGTGGGGATTTCCTGACGTTAAAAAAAAAAAAAAAAAAAAAAAAAAAAAAAAAAAAAAAAGGTTAGGTTAGGTTGGGGTGGATGGGGCAAGCCTTCTCGTGGCCCACCCTGTGAGTAGCGGTCGAGGAGAAGCGACCGTGAAACCAATTGCCCCGGGGCTGCTCTCCGCCTCCGTCGATGGAGCCGACGGAGTGCTGGAGGAGTGGGGGTGCCGGGACGGCTTCTTGGTGAATGGTGTTCGCACTGGGTTGTCCGTCCCTGGCCTTATGGCGGGCTCGGCAATTGACGCGATTGCTGGGCAGGCAGCTTCAGCGCTGCCACCGTTAAATCTCGTAACCCTGTTCTGGAGTTATGCTCTGGTCGGGGCCGAGGGTCTACGGGGCTTGCCCCTTGGACCGCGAGGAAGAAAACCTCTATAAAAAATTACTTGGGTCCAGACCGGGCTACTGGGCCCTGGAGAAGTGCTGGGTGGTGGAGAGGGGGGGTCACGAAATCAGGTCCGCGACCTCCTCTCCCCCCTACCTAGGGCCGTGGGGTGGTAAGCTGGGGCTTGCCGCTCCTTCGCGTTCGGCCTAGAGGTGGTGCGCGCGTGTCCCGCGCGCCCCTCGGTGTTGCTGGGCGGGGGTTCGCCTCCGCCTGGCTGAGGTGGGTCTGGCTTTGGCCGGACAGCGCCGGTGGGGTCGCGTGATGTTATGCTCACGCGTTCCCGCGACCCCGCCGAGTAAGGCGCCCCGGAGGACACCGTCAGGTTTTAGTCGGTTCGAGTCCGACATAACCCTCTGGCTCCCCAGGGCCGGAAGGGTATCCGTGGGGATTTCCTGACGTTACAAAAAAAAAAAAAAAAAGGTTAGGTTAGGTTAGGTTAGGTTAGGTTAGGTTAGGTTAGGTTAGGTTAGGTTAGGTTAGGTTAGGTTAGGTTAGGTTAGGTTGGGGTGGGGTGGATGAGGCAAGCCTTCTCGTGGCCCACCCTGTGAGTAGCGGCTGAGCGATCGGCCGTGAAACTAATTGCCTCGCGGGCCCCCTCCCGCTTCGTCTGCTTGTCAGACGGGGTTTGGAGGGGGTAGCAGCTCGTAAGCCTACCGGGGACTTGTCCTTGGTGGGAGCGAGGGTTCGGATGGCTTGCCATTCGGACTGCGAGGAAGAAAACCTCTATAAAAAATAACCCAGAAGGTGTGCTTCGGCACACTCGGGCGGGCCTGGAAACCTTGTTTCTGGGCAGGTGGTGCAGCGAACCTGCATCATTACCGTCTGGCTCGTAATCCCGTCGTGGAGTGTCGTTGTCATGTCTAGCGGCTCCATGCGGGGACGAGGGTCTTGGCTTAACCGCCCGGACCACGAGGAGATAACCTCTTTAAAAAATCCCCAGTTCCCGGCGTTGGGGCGCCCCCCTTGGGGGCCTCGCGCGGCGTCGGGGCACTCGGAGAGAGTGGCAGGCGGGTTGATCTGTCTTTAGCGGCCGACCCTGGGGTACCTCCTGACCCCCCAGGCGTATCAGGGGCACCGTGGCAATCGGGTCACTGCGGCGGTGCAGCTCAAGAACCCGGTACTCGTGGGTTGAAGAATGGACTTAAACAAATCAAAACCAAAAACAAGTAGAAGGAGGAAAGAAGAAGAAGAGGAGGAGCAGATGCTCGAAGTGGGCGCCGTCGACTCGGACGGCTCCCTCATGGATGATGATTCAAGGTCATCGTCGACATGCCGTAAGAGGCGGATCGACGATGAAGAAGACCGTCCCCGAACATCAGGGGACAAGGCGCCGGCAGTGGCTAAAACAAAAAGAGGCAGAGGACGGCCGCCTACCACAGGCGAATATGTCGGCCTTGCACAGGCAAAGGCGGAGCTGAATGCCCAGGTACAGCGGGAGCTGGAGCTGCAGGCGGAGAGGGAGCTGGCGGCAAGCCTACAGCCCACACGGCCCGTTATGGTGGAGGTGACTGTGGACGGCATGTGTGAAGTGATGGAGGACGCAGTGAAGAACATCACTCTCATCGCTACGAGGTCGAAGAACCTTAAGGGGACGTACGTGCGCGCCTTGAAGGAGGCCGCCGCGGTCTTCAGCGACGCGAGGAAATACATCCTGGATGACACGGTGGTACAAGAGGTGAAGGTCCTTCAAAAGGAGAAGAGACGACTTCAAAAGGAGGTGGAAAACTTGAAGAAGGACGTTTCCAACCTGAAGACGGAGCTGGATGCGCTGCGGGGGTCGATGGCTGCCCCCGCTTCGCCACCTCAAGGGACTGTGGCCTCGCCTCCTCCGCTGGTGCCGGAGGACCTGTTGGAGAAGTTAGCGGAGAAGATGGGCGTCATAATGGACGCCAAAATAAGGGAGCTCCAAGACCGGCTGCTACCGAAGCCCAGGCTGCGGCCTCCGCTGGCGGGTGACGGCGGATCGCCGACGGCAGCTGATCCAACACACGAGGAGGAGGGTGAGGTGCTGCTTGCTGCGGGTAGTGCCCCACCAAAGATGCCGGGCAGCGACTGGGCCACAGTTGCTGCAAAGAAGAGGAAGAGAAGGGCGAGGGCACCTGATGCGGTTCCTGCCTCTGCTCCCTCGAAGAAACCGCAGAAGAAGGCAGAGAGGAAGAAGTCACGGTCCAAGCAGCCGAAGCTGCGGGCGCCCAAGACGGCGGCTGTGATGCTGTCCCTGACGCCGGAGGCCATTGAGGGGGGCATGACGTATGCCTCTATGCTCAAAAGTGCACGAGAAGGAGTGAAGCTGGAGGATCTCGGCTGCACTGGTGGCCTTCGGCTGAGGGTCACGAGGACGGGCGCCCGGCTATTGGAGTTGCCAGCGGCAGCAGGTGAAGAAAAGGCCGATGAGCTGGCTGCCAGGCTCGGGCAGGTGCTAGCCCGCGAGTCGGTGAAGGTCACGAGGCCAACGAAGTGTGCCGAGTTGCGGCTCGTTGGGCTAGACGACACGGCTACAGAAGAGGACGTGGCGGCTGCGGTCGCTGGCGCTGGAGACTGCGCCATGGAGGCGGTGAGGGTTGGGCCCATCAGAGCCCTACCCTCAGGAGTGAGGACCGCCTGGATCAAGTGTCCGGTAGGGGCTGCCCAGAAGGTGGCCAAGGGAAGATTGCTGGTCGGCTGGGTTTCGGTGGGCGTCCGCCTGCTGGAGCCGCGGCCGATGCGGTGCTACCGGTGCCTTCAGGTGGGGCACGCGGCCATCACCTGCAGAGAAGAGCAGGACCGCAGCGGCCAATGCTATCGCTGCGGTCAGGAGGGTCACCGGGTCGCAGAGTGTGTGGCGGCTCCCAGATGCTCATTGTGCGCGGCGGCAGGGAGGCCGGCGGAGCACAGGCTGGGCGGAAAAGCCTGCCCCGGGCTGAAGAAGGTGGTCGACGTACGGACCGCGACCACCGAGGCCAGCGGGGCGGCTGCAGCGGCGAAGGAGCGAGGGGTGGAGGCGATGGGCACGTAGGTGCCTTGTCCGGCGCCTCCCCCTCATGAGGCTTGGGGCGCACCACGGGGGTGGTGTCGTCCCATCAAGGGCCTCGGGACGGTGCGTGCATGTGTTCCCCATGCACCTCCCTATTCCTCGGCGTGGGAAGTCATTCCTTGCGCAAGCGGGCGGGCTCGGCTTAAGTGTCGGGCAGCGCCGGTGGGGTCGCGTGATGTTATGCTCACGCGTTCCCGCGACCCCGCCAACCATGGCGACTAGTAGGAACACCGTCAGGTTTTAGTCGGTTCGAGTCCGACATAACCCTCTGGCTCCCCCGGGCCGGGAGGGTATCCGTGGGGATTTCCTGACGTAAAAAAAAAAAAAAAAAAAAAGGTTAGGTTGGGGTGGATGGGGCAAGCCTTCTCGTGGCCCACCCTGTGAGTAGCGGTCGAGGAGTAGACCGTGAAACCAATTGCCCCGAGGCTGCTCTCCGCCTCCGTCGATGGCTCCGACGGAGGCTGGAGGAGTGGTGGGTGCCGGGACCGCGTCGTTTTCAGGGAACCGCCACTCCCTGGCGGCGCGCGTCCCTGGCCTTTGGGGGCGGGCCCGGCAATCAACGCGATTGCTGGGCAGGCAGTGTCAGCGCTGCCACCGTCAAATCTCGTAACCCTGCACTGGAGTTCTTCCCTGGTGTTAGGGCCGAGGGTCCCAGGGGCTTGCTCCTTGGACCGCGAGGAAGAAAACCTCTCTAAAAAATTACTTGAGCCCGGGAATCTGGGCTCTGGAGAAGGGCTGGGTGGTGGGGAGGGGGGGTCATGAAAATGATAGCGTGACCTCCTCTCTCCCCTACCTAGGGCCGTGGGGTGGCAAGCTGGGGCTTGCTGCTCCTTCGCGTTCGGCCTAGAGGTGGTGCGCGCGTGTCCCGCGCGCCCCTCGGTGTTGCTGGGCGGGGGTTCGCCTTCGCCCAGCCGAGGTGGGTTCGGCTTCGGCCGGACAGCGCCGGTGGGGTCGCGTGATGTTATGCTCACGCGTTCCCGCGACCCCGCCGAGTAAGGCGCCCCGGTGGACATCGTCAGGTTTTAGTCGGTTCGAGTCCGACATAACCCTCTGGCTCCCCAGGGCCGGAAGGGTATCCGTGGGGATTTCCTGACGTTAAAAAAAAAAAAAAAAAAAAAAAAAAAAAAAAAAAGGTTAGGTTAGGTTAGGTTGGGGTGGATGAGGCAAGCCTTCTCGTGGCCCACCCTGTGAGTAGCGGCCGAGCGATCGGCCGTGAAACTAATTGCCTCACGGCTTCTCCAGCTCCGTCTGTTCTGCCAGACGGAGTGGTGGACGGAGTTAGTCCCTAGGGCGTGCCAAAGTGTGCGCCCTAGGCTCAAGGGCGGGGCCCGGCAATACTAACACCTTTTGCCGGGCAGGTAGTGCCAGTTTCTGGTACTACCATGGGAGAAATCGTAACTCAGTGCCAGGGCTTTGCTCTGGTCTGGGCCGAGGGTCTGGGGGGCTTGCCCCTTGGACCGCGAGGAAGAAAACCTCTCTAAAAAATCACCCTAAGCCCAAGTTTCTGGTGCTCGGCGATGGGCTGAGTGGCTGGAGGGAGTCCAGTCACTAGAGCACCAACCCATAGAGGAGCTCCCCTCTCTAAAAAACAACAAATATGAGTGCGTTTTTTAAAGATGAACTACCCCAGGAGGGTACCAGCCGCGATGCGGCTGGAGAATCCCTCCAGGCTTCGGCCTGCAGCCCCGTCTATTCTGGGGGGGGCAAAAACCGCACTGGGGGCAGGGAAACCTGCTCCCCCAATCCAGTGGTCGTCTTAGAACGCCTTAGCGACCAGCAAAACGCGTCCGAATCGGACGCTGGATCAATTTTTTCGGGGATGAGCGTGTCATCGTGCTCATCCCCCGTTATCACCGGGCGAAAAAGGCCTGGTCAAGGTGACGACGGAGCTCCAAGCTCCAAAGTCGGCCCTCGGAGAAGAGGACGGCCGCCAACGACAGGCGAGTACGTTGGCTTGGCCAAAGCGAAGGAGGCGCTTAACGAGGCCAGAGCCAGGGAGCTAGAGCTCCAGTCGGAAGAGAGCCTTCTCCGGTTGGTCCGGGAGACGAGAACAAATGCTTGTCTCGCGGATCTCCCCACTGATGCCCTAGCCCAGGAGGCGGCGGGCAACGTCAAGGTAATTCTTGATGTTGTAGCCAGATCAAAAAACCTGAAGGGCACTAGTGTGAGGGCGCTTAAAGAAGCGGCAAGTCGGATAGCCGATGCGGTGGACGTTTTTAAGGCACGCACCGTATCCGACGAAACGGCGGCACTGCAAGCGGAGAACGCCCGCCTGCAGGCTCAGATTGAGGCTCTCCGACGAGAAATGGAACTCCTCAGGGAGGAGTTCCGTGCGAGCCATGCTGGGCCTAGCCATGCACCGGCTCCAGCGGCGAAGGATGGAGTCCCTCCGCAGATTGGCCAGGACGCTGTGGCGTCTATCATGAAGAATATTGGCTTCATGATAGATGCCAAGCTGGCTGGACTGGAGGATCGACTTCTCCCTGAAAAACGTGTGCGGCCCCCGCTTCGTTTTGAGAGGGACCCGCGACTGTCGACACCCAAAGGGAGAAAAACTGCACCGAGGCCGGCTGAGGAGAAGAAGCAGCCAGCGCGGCTTCCGCCTGCCGCACCTGTGACAGTGGACGAAGGCTGGTCCACCGTCGTTAAAAGGGGCAAGAAAAGGGGAGATCCTGCGCGCAGGCAGGCTAAAGGCCAGCCAGCGCCCAAAGCTCCCGCACCCAAAAAACAGAGGCCTGCGCTTCGCCCACCACGCTCTTCCGCGGTGGTGCTAGCGATATCGCCCCAAGGCAAGGAGGGCGGACTTACGTTCGCCCAGGTTCTAAAAGTGGCCAAGGAGAAGTTGGCCACCGAGGACCTGGGTGGCTTGGAGGTACGCGTCCGCCAGACTGCGACCGGGGCGAGACTTCTCGAGGTCCCAGGGTCGGCAAGTGAAGAAAAGGCCGACCACTTAGCTGCTAAGCTTGCGGCCGCCCTGGACCCCGATTTAGTGCGGGTCTCCAGGCCCGTAAAGACGGCAGAACTGAAGTTGTCGGGCCTGGATGACTCAATCACCGTAGAAGAAGTGGTGGAGGCAGTGGCCAAGGCTGGGGAGTGCTCTCCTCAGGCCATCAAGGCCGGTGAAATAAAAGTTTCGCCGTCAGGGATGGGCACTACATGGCTCAGGTGTCCCATCCCTGCGGCCAAGAAAGTAGCGGCTGGCCGCCTATTAATAGGTTGGGTCTCGGTGCGGGTCCAATTGCTGGACCCCCGGCCCCAGAGGTGTTACCGGTGCCTCCAAATAGGCCACGTGAGGCCGATGTGCACCTCTGAGACCGACCGCAGCGAGGAATGCTACCGCTGCGGTCAGCCCGGCCACAAGGCCGCGGGGTGCAGCAACGCAGCCCACTGCAGCCTCTGCGCTGCGGTGAAGCGGCCCGCCGACCATCGGGCGGGTAGCAAGGCCTGCGGGGGGTCCCGACCCCAAAGACAGAAGAAAGGAGCGGCCCCAAGGACCGGGGCCCCTGCTGCACCTCGGCCAGCCGCCCCTGCAAGAGGCAGGGAAGAGGAGGCAATGGAAGCGTAAATGCTCCATCTGCGCCTCCTTCAGGCGAACGTCAACCACTGCGCCGCAGCTCAAGATCTTCTTCTTCAGTCCCTGGCGCAGTGGTCGATTGATGTCGCCATGGTGGCCGAGCCCTATTTCGTCCCTGACAGTTGGTCTGGGGACGTGGACGGCTCGGTTGCCGTTGTGTCCTCTGGTGTGAACGTACCGGCCCCTGCTATCACCGCTAGGGGTCGGGGGTACGTGGCAGTCCTTTGGGGAGACATCGTAGTAGTCGGTGTCTATTTCTCCCCAAACTGGAGTCTCGCAGAATTTGAACAATCGGTCGATGGGCTCGGGCGTGAAATTATGCGCGCCCGACCCAGAGAAGTGTTAGTGGCGGGGGATTTTAATGCGAAATCCTTGACATGGGGGTCCCCCGCCACAGACGTCAGGGGCGAGACTCTGGAGTCGTGGGCAGCGTCGACTGGCCTCGTCTTGTTGAATCGGGGCTCGGTCGAGACTTGCGTGCGGCGGACGGGGGGGTCCATCGTAGACTTGACGTTTGCGACCCCCGCGCTCGCGCGCACTGTCCGCAACTGGACTGTCTTGGAGCGGGAGGAGACGCTATCCGATCACCGGTATATCCGGTTCGACCTCTCCTCCGCTCCGGTCAATACTTGGGTCCGTACCAGAGGACACAACAACGGGTCCTCCCCGAGATGGTGCCTCAAGAGGATAAACAAGGATTTGCTGGTGGAAGCTTCCATCGTCCAGGCCTGGTCATCAACGTCGACTGGGCCTGTGGAGGTCGATCAAGAAGCAGAGTGGTTCCGGGGCGCAATGACAAGCATCTGCGACACCGCGATGCCCCGGGCCCAGCTACGACCTCCTAGGCGTCAGGTGTACTGGTGGTCTGAAGAGATCGCCCAGCAGCGGAAGAGCTGCGTATTGGCGAGGCGCCGGTACACCAGATACCGCAGACGGCGGAATCGCGACGCCGGCGAGGAAGCACAGCTGTACGCTGCATACACACAGTCGCGGAGAGTGTTGCAGCTGTCCATCAGCAACGCCAAGGCTAGTGCCAGAGCGGAGCTGCTCGAGACTCTGAACAGAGATCCGTGGGGGCGCCCATACAGGATGGTTATGGGCAAGCTTCGCCCTTGGGCCCCCCCGCTCACGGAAAGTCTCGAGCCCCGGCTGCTTGAGAACGTCGTGTCGGCCCTCTTCCCAAGACGGGCCGACCATGATCCGCCGGTGATGGCCCCCGTGTCCCGTTCATCGGAGTCGGGGGTCACGGAAGAGGCACCGGTGGTGACAGAGGCGGAGCTGCGTGCGGCTGTTCTCAAGCTCCGGGCTAGAAATAGGGCTCCGGGCCCGGATGGTGTTCCGGGTCAGGCCTTGGCGCTTTCCCTTGAGGCACTCGGGGAGAGATTTAGAAGATTGCTGGACGCCTGTCTGGAGACAGGTCGATTCCCCAAGTTGTGGAAGGTGGGTCGACTCGTCCTGTTGAAGAAGGACGGGCGTCCGGCGGAGTCTCCTTCGGCCTATCGTCCAATAGTGATGCTCGACGAGGCGGACAAGCTCTTTGAGCGCATCGTGGCGGGGCGCCTTGTCGGGCACCTCTCGTGTGTTGGTCCCGACCTGTCAGATAAACAGTTCGGATTCCGGGGGGGCCGTTCAACGGTTGACGCAATCAAGCGCGTCAAGGCCCTCTCGGATGCGGCGCTGGCCAGTGGTGGGGTGTTGTTGGCAGTCAGCTTGGACATATCCAACGCGTTCAACACTCTGCCCTGGCCCTGCATCGGGGAGGCACTCCGATACCACGGGGTGCCTCTGTATCTGCGCCGGCTGGTCGGTGACTACTTGCGCGAGAGGTTTGTCGTCTATCCTGGACGAGACGGCCGACAGCACCTGTGGGAGATGTCGTGCGGTGTCCCGCAGGGATCCGTGTTGGGTCCCTTGCTGTGGAACATCGGCTACGACTGGGTGCTGAGGGTAAGACTCCCTCGAGGAGCCAACGTGACTTGCTACGCAGACGACACTCTTGTCACGGCTCGGGGGAGTTCTTACAGGGAGGCTTCCCGCCTCGCCACGATGTCGGTATGGCAGGTGGTGAGGCGGATTCAACAGCTGGGGCTCCAGGTGGCGCTGAGTAAGTCCGAGGCGGTCTGTTTTCACAGACCTCGGCAGGCGCCACCGGTGGGGTCCCATATCGTGATTGGTGGCACTCGCATCGGGGTCGAGTCCCATATGAAGTACCTTGGGCTCGTCCTTGATGGCCGATGGAGTTTCCGCGAGCACTTCAGGCTGCTCGCCCCCCGACTCATCAAGACGTCAAACAATTTAAGAAGACTAATGCCGAACGTCGGGGGGCCTGGCGGAGGACGTCGTCGCCTCTACCTTGGCGTTGTGCGCTCCATGGCATTATATGGGGCGCCCGTGTGGGCGGAAGCCCTGACGGCCACAAGTTTCGCACCCCTGCGACGATCGCAGCGGGTGGTGGCCGTTGGGGTGATACGCGGATACCGCACGGTATCGTTTGAGGCGGCCTGCGTCCTAGCAGGAAGTCCTCCCTGGGACCTAGAGGCGGAGGTGCATGCGTCCACGTACGAGTGGCGCTCGGCCCTCCGTCAACAGCAACAAGATCCTGCTCCCAGGGAGGTAGAGGCGTGGAAACTCCGAGCCCGGCAGTCTATGCTGGACAAGTGGCGGGAGCGGCTGGCGGAACCAAGTGCCGGCCGCTGGACTGTCGAGGCGTTCCGCCCACACCTGGAACAGTGGGCGGAGAGAAGATCGGGGTCGTTGAGCTACCGCATGGTGCAGGTTCTGACGGGGCACGGCTGCTTCGGCCACTACCTGCACCGGATCGCCGGACGAGAGCCAACGACCGAGTGCCATCATTGCGGCTGCGACGATGACACGGCGCAACACACACTGGAGGAGTGCCCAGCCTGGGCCGAGGAGCGCCGCGACCTCGTCGCAGCGGTGGGGAGTGCCCTCTCCTTGCCGGCATTAGCAGAGTCTATTGTCGGTGACGATGAGGCATGGCAGGCAGCTCTAACCTTCTGCGAACTGGTGATGTCGCAGAAGGAGGCGGCGGAGAGGGACCGGGAGATGGACCCTTCTTCGCATCGTATCCGCCGCCGGAGAGCTGGGGCCAGGAGGAGGGCCTATCGAGGCCTCCTCCCCCCCACCTAGAGGCCTTGGGGCGGCAAGCTAGGGCTTCGCCGTCCCGTCACTTAGGGCCTCGAGATGGTGTGCGCGTGTCCTGCGCGCCTCTCACAATGTAGTCGGGCGGAGAATCTCTCCTCCGCCCTAGCTCGGGATCGGGTCCGGCTCCACACCGGACAACGCCGGCGGGGTCGCGCGATGTAATGCTTGCGCAGTTCCCGCGACCCTGCCACTTATGGCGTCCCGAAGGACACCGTCAGGTTTTAGTCGGTTCGAGTCCGACATAACCCTCCGGCTCCCTAGCGCCGGGGGGTATCCGTGGGGATTTCCTGACGTTAAAAAAAAAAAAAAAAAAAAAAAAAAAAAAAAAAAAAAAAAAAAAAAAAAAGGTTAGGTTAGGTTAGGTTGGGGTGGATGAGGCAAGCCTTCTCGTGGCCCACCCTGTGAGTAGCGGCCGAGCGATCGGCCGTGAAACTAATTGCCTCGCGGGCCCCTTCCCGCTTCGTCTGCTCGTCAGACGGGGTTTGGAGGGGGTAGCAGCTCGTAGGCCTACCGGGGACTTGTCCTTGGTGGGAGCGAGGGTTCGGGTGGCTTGCCATTCGGACTGCGAGGAAGAAAACCTCTATAAAAAATAACCCAGATGGTGTGCTTAGGCACACTCGGGCGGGCCTGGAAACCTTGTTTCTGGGCAGGTGGTGCAGCGAACCTGCATCATTACCGTCTGGCTCGTAATCCCGTCGTGGAGTGTCGTTGTCATGTCTAGCGGCTCCATGCGGGGACGAGGGTCTTGGCTTAACCGCCCGGACCGCGAGGAGTGAACCTCTTTAAAAAATCCCCAGTTCCCGGCGTTGGGGCGCCCCCTTGGGGGCCTCGCGCGGCGTCGGGGCACTCGGAGAGAGTGGCAGGCGGGTTGATCTGTCTTTAGCGGCCGACCCTGGGGCACCTCCTGACCCCCCAGGCGTATCAGGGGCACCGTGGCAATCGGGTCACTGCGGCGGTGCAGCTCAAGAACCCGGTACTCGTGGGTTGAAGAATGGATACGAACAAACAAAAAACCAAAACAAGTAGAAGAAAGAGGAACGAAGAAGAAGAGGAGGAGCAGATGCTCGAAGTGGGCGCCGTCGACTCGGACGGCTCCCTCATGGATGATAATTCAAGGTCATCGTCGACATGCCGTAAGAGGCGGATCGACGATGAAGAAGACCGTCCCCGAACATCAGGGGACAAGGCGCCGGCAGAGGCTACAACAAAGAGAGGAAGAGGACGGCCGCCTACCACAGGCGAATATGTCGGCCTTGCACAGGCAAAGGCGGAGCTGAATGCCCAGATGCAGCGGGAGCTGGAGCTGCAGGCGGAGAAGGAGCTGGCGGCGAGCCTACAGCCCACACGGCCCGTTATGGTGGAGGTGACCGTGGACGGCATGTGTGAAGTGATGGAGGCCGCAGTGAAGAACATCACTCTCATCGCTACGAGGTCGAAGAACCTTAAGGGGACGTACGTGCGCTCCTTGAAGGAGGCCGCCGCCGTCTTCAGCGACGCGAGGAAATACATCCTGGATGACACGGTGGTACAAGAGGTGAAGGTCCTTCAAAAGGAGAAGAGACGACTTCAAAAGGAGGTGGAAAACTTGAAGAAGGACGTTTCCAACCTGAAGACGGAGCTGGATGCGCTGCGGGGGTCGATGGCTGCCCCCGCTTCGCCACCTCAAGCCCCAACGGGCGGTGGGACTATGGCCTCGCCTCCTCCACTGGTGCCGGAGGACCTGTTGGAGAAGTTAGCGGAGAAGATGGGCGTCATAATGGACGCCAAAATAAGGGAGCTCCAAGACCGGCTGCTACCGAAGCCCAGGCTGCGGCCTCCGCTGGCGGGTGACGGCGTATCGCCGACGGCAGCTGATCCAACACACGAGGAGGAGGGTGAGGTGCTGCCTGCTGCGGGTAGTGCCCCACCAAAGACGCCGGGCAGCGACTGGGCCACAGTTGCTGCAAAGAAGAGGAAGAGAAGGGCGGGGGCACCTGTGGCGGTTCCTGCCTCTGCTCCCTCGAAGAAACCGCAGAAGAAGGCAGAGAGGAAGAAGTCACGGTCCAAGCAGCCGAAGCTGCGGGCGCCCAAGACGGCGGCTGTGATGCTGTCCCTGACGCCGGAGGCCATTGAGGGGGGCATGACGTATGCCTCTATGCTCAAAAGTGCACGAGAAGGAGTGAAGCTGGAGGATCTCGGCTGCACTGGTGGCCTTCGGCTGAGGGGTCACGAGGACGGGCGCCCCGGCTATTGGAGTTGCCAGCGGCAGCAGGTGAAGAAAGGGCCGATGAGCTGGCTGCCAGGCTCGGGCAGGTGCTAGCCCGCGAGTCGGTGAAGGTCACGAGGCCAACGAAGTGTGCCGAGTTGCGGCTCGTTGGGCTAGACGACACGGCTACAGAAGAGGAAGTGGCGGCTGCTGTCGCTGGCGCTGGAGACTGCGCCGTGGAGGCGGTCCGGGTTGGGCCCATCAGGGCCCTACCCTCAGGAGTGAGGACCGCCTGGATCAAGTGTCCGGTAGGGGCTGCCCAGAAGGTGGCCAAGGGAAGATTGCTGGTTGGCTGGGTTTCGGTGGGCGTCCGCCTGCTGGAGCCGCGGCCGATGCGGTGCTACCGGTGCCTTCAGGTGGGGCACGCGGCCATCACCTGCAGAGAAGAGCAGGACCGCAGCGGCCAATGCTATCGCTGCGGTCAGGAGGGTCACCGAGTCGCAGAGTGTGTGGCGGCTCCTAGATGCTCATTGTGCGCGGCGGCAGGGAGGCCGGCGGAGCACAGGCTGGGCGGGAAAAGCCTGCCCCGGTCTGAAGAAGGTGGTCGACGTTCGGACCGCGACCACCGAGGTCAGCGGGGCGGCTGCAGCGGCGAAGGAGCGAGGGGTGGAGGCGATGGGCACGTAGGTGCCTTGTCCGGCGCCTCCCCCTCATGAGGCTTGGGGCGCTCCACGGGGGTGGTGTCGTCCCATCAAGGGCCTCGGGACGGTGCGTGCATGTGTTCCCCATGTACCTCCCTATTCCTCGGCGTGGGAAGTCGTTCCTTGCGCAAGCGGGCGGGCTCGGCTTAAGTGTCGGGCAGCGCCGGTGGGGTCGCGTGATGTTATGCTCACGCGTTCCCGCGACCCCGCCAACTATGGTGCCTAGTAGGAACACCGTCAGGTTTTTAGTCGGTTCGAGTCCAACATCACCCTCTGGCTCCCTCGGGCCGGGAGGGTATCCGTGGGGATTTCCTGACGTTAAAAAAAAAAAAAAAAAAAAGTAGAGGTTAGGTTAGGTTAG